>SNQJ01S0039644.1:30700-74744 GCA_010110895.2 Picea sitchensis | reverse complement strand
TTACAATACAATATACATATAGGAGCCAACGGCATCCAAAACCCTAACCCAATGACCTGGATTAGTCCAAAACCCTAATTCCTTAACGGAAATAGAAAACCATCGGCAAAAAACCATGTGCCGAAAAACCACCTAATATCATGTGGTCCCAGAAATATGTCATCCTGGAAATATGTCAGCCCAGCGAAAATATGTCGGCTCGGCCCGACGAAAATATGTCGGCCCGAAAAAAAAAAATTCAGGGGCGCTGCCCCCGAACCCCCGTGCAAAGAATATAACACATACCCAACACTGCTCTAAGTCTGTGCATCTGGCACATATTGTAATACCCGAATGATTTGCTCTGATTAATATAATATCAAAGTCTTTCGCATATGTGTTTAAAGCTCTGAAGTTTCTCGGTTTGTCTCATATTATGCACTCATTGTGATCTCGCTTATTTGCCTATATATGCAATCGATGTTCCTTGGTACTGTCTGATATAGTTCACTCATCCAGATAATAAGGTTCGCTAGTAGTCGGTATAAAGGGACGACCAAGCACTGGTAGTAAGTCCCGCTAAGGCAGGTGGCCGCGAAAGGGCAGTTGTAGGTGCGGAGGGTCCACGAAAAGCCGGCTATAGGGTTCACATAAAACTGCAAAAACCTGATGGACTTCGGGTGGTGGGGTTCATAGTTCGGACAGAGTAAAGCGGTTAACCCGACGATATTGGTCATGTCGAGAGTATCAGAGACTAGAATACCAGATAGAGAGAGGAGATAGTGCATGAGACAGAGTGCAAGTAGTCAAGATTCATACTCTGACAGAGGAGGCCTCTGACAAAGCTGTTTGTTTGGAGCAGTTTTACAAATTCAAAAAATCTGGAATAAAGTTGTTTGCTCCTTTGATATGCTCTATAGTGAAATCAAAATTGTTGAAAAGAGCTTGCCATCTAGCAAACTTAGAATCTCCAGGATTTTTCAGATCTTTGTTAAGGACTTTGTTCATTACTGCAACATCAGTCCTTAAAAGAAAGTTTTTATAAATCAAATAAATTTCAAATTTATGTATGGCATTTAAGNTCTGTTGCTTGCCATAAACCAGAGGCAAATTGAATGACCTCTTCTTTCCCCTTGTCCCTGACTTGTTTTAATACTGCTCCCCAACCAATATTGCTTGCATCAGTTTCTACTATCTTTGGGAGATCATCATCAGAGATATGCAAAATTGGAAGATTCTTGGTTTTTGCTTTGATGTTTTTCACAGCTTGAGTATGAGCCTCTGTCCAAGGACTTGGCTCCTTCTTTAGCCTGTCATTGAGAAGTTTTCTATCATGGGCACATTTTTTATAAAAATGGTTTATGTAATTTAGACTTCCCAAGAATCTTTGCAGCTGTGTTTTATCAAGAATCTTATCAGGAAATTTATCTGCAAATTCTACAGCATGAGTTTGCAGAGTAATTTGGCCATTGTCAATAGTATGACCAAGAAACTTTATTTGAGTCTGGAAAAGCTCAGTCTTTTTCTTTGATAAGACTAGGCCAGCTTGCTTGATTACTTGCAAAATCTTTTTTAGATGTTTAAAATGCTTATCTATGGATGAAGAGAAGACAAGGATGTCATCAATGTAAACAATCAACCAATCAAAGTATGGCTTAAGGGTATCATCCATCACCCTTTGGAATTTTGCAGGAGCATTCTTTAATCCAAATGGCATCACATTCCATTCATAATGCCCGGTAGGGACATTAAAAGCAGTTTTAAATTTATCCTTTTCACTAATGGCCACCTGCCAAAATCCTGACTTTAAGTCAAACTTTGAAAAAATCTTTATCCCTGCAATTCTAGTGACCAGGCTGCTTTTATTTGGAATGGGGTATGTATCATCAGCTAAAAATTTGTTTAAGGGTTTGTAATTTACTAATAGTCTAGGAACTCCTCTGATTTGTTCTGAATGTTTATTTACATAGAACCCATAACAGTTCCAAGGACTAGTAGATTTTCTAATAAGTTCTTTGTTGAGTAAACCCTCAATTTCTTCTGCACATAGCTTCTAATATTCAACATTCATTGGTATGGCTCTGCTTTTGCAAGGCTTCCCTTGGTAGTCTTCTCTATATGGAAGGGAGACTTCATGTTGCTTTTGTTTCCAAAAGGCAGTAGGATTCTCTGAGCAGACTAAGTTAATGAATTCTTGCTTTAATAGAATAATTCTTTCTTGTATGTCTTCCCTTTTTAATTGATCTCTGATTCTGATTCCTATTTGAAACCGTTTCAGTTCTTTAATTGTTTCATTCTTTTTGAGGCTTAGTTGGACATCATCTGAGATCCTTGGGGTAGATACAAAAGGTAATTTGATTGTGACTCTACCCTGTGGGGAAGGGATTGTGATAAAGTATCCTGGATTTTCTGGAGTCACCATGGTTGAGCCATGAGGTGATACTGTTGCAAGGAAAGGAGTGCCAAGGATACGGGCAACAGGAATATCTGCTAAGAGAAATTTCAACTTTAAGCAATAGTCTTGGAAACAAAGAATTGCTTATGGAATATGAAATGAAATATCATTTGGAATATTTCCTAGTCCCACAACCATAGCCTGAGTTTTTTCCCATAAAGACATAGGGATAACATGCTTATTTAGCATATTCAAGTTTGATCCAGTATCTATCAGTGTCTTCAATCTGAAATGTAAATCTTGAATTTTTAATTCAATCAAGACATGATATTTCTGATGTTTAACTTGAAGACTTTCTTCTTCTTCTTTCTTCTGTTTTGTATCATTTGCCATTGATTTCTTGATCTTATTGATTTCTCTCCCTAAATCAGATATAGAAAGAGTTTGTACTGGGCAACACATAGGACTAGACTTCTGAGGAGTTAAATCCCATGAATGGACTTGGTGATTTCTTTTATACCATTCATAAAAGGATATGTAAATATTTTCCTTGTTCATAAAATGTTTCCAGCTCTGGGCTAGTCTAGTCTTTTTCTTCATTTGAAGTTTTCCTGGCAAATTCTTTTGCACTCGGATGAGAGAACAAATCCCAATTTAACATTTCTTTTATCCATTATGTTCTAACTGTGTCTCTGATGCATCCTTTAGAAAGAAGAAGAAACTTTTTAATTTCTGGAGAAGATGGTCTTCTTGTATCCTTAGGGACATAGGCTTCTTTCCTTTTATTTATTTTTGTACAATGGTTATCTTGGATAACCAGGAGATGGGAGTCATGTGGGAAAGGAATCTCAGAACATTTAGGATGGGGACACTGGTCTTTGGCAGTCGAGATTGGTGGAGGTAAATTTGTCCTCAGATTATGATTTGCATGCTCGAATTGTACTCTTTCATTTTCTTCAAATGCAGAAAGAGTAGAGAGAGTAATTAGTTCTCCACAATAGAAACATTTTACTACAAAAGGAATTTTTCCCACTTGACTTGCTAAGGACTGTAGTGAGGCATGTAAACAAAAAGATGAAGAAGGGAATGTAGGGGTAGACTTTGTACAAGAAGAAGATCTGGAAATATTTCTTTGGGGAAAAGAAATGAGTGCAGAGTTAGAGGTTTCTTTTATTTGGGCAGAGGTAATGGACCTTGGTATTGGTGCCCTTAGGGTTTCAATGACCCAGTCAGTGGGGAAAGATAAGTTTTCCCATTTTATGGTACAATGTTCCATCTTTTGATTTAAAGGATCTGTTATGACCAAAGTACTTGACTGGGATTCTTTGCTAGGGGCATGCAAGACAGCAGGGAATAAAGTATTGGTATGTCTAAAACATCCTCTAGCTTGGATAGATATATTTGTCCTAGTAGGACACATATCAAATCTGGTTGTTCGAATCTGTAGTTTCAATATGTTTGCAATATTTTCGTCAAAGGTATAAGCAAAGAAATTTGGATAACAGACAAAGTATACAGGCCCATTTGAAAGGGGGGAAACTATTCCTCCTATCAGGGAATCAATGAACTTATTATGGGTTAGATCTCTGACTGTACATAGCACATAGGAGTCTATTCCTTTATGGACTAGTGTACTGATTCCAATTCTGATGCATCCAAAGTGAAGGTAGTTGGTTCAATGTTTTTTGGCTTCCTTTTGGACTTCTTTTGGATTGATGAGAGAAATCGTTTGACTGATATCACTGTTCTGCTGTATTCTACTTACAGATTCTTTTACAATGACTCTAGTCACAGCTTTAAGATGAAACATGTTTAGGTCTTGATATACTCTGCTAGGAGAAATGGGAGGTAATTTCCATGCAGCTTGGGGATTTAATTCGACTTCTTCTATACTTGCATGGTTTATACTTTGAGTTCTATTGAAAGCAAACATTGACTCAAGGCTATTTACAGGGTCAGATCCAGAGGTACTTGACTCTTCAGCATTTCTACCTTCTCTAAAAGATACTAACTTGGAATCCATTATAGTAGATATTACTATTTCTGCGCAGAAAAGCAGGGTGTTTAATCTTCAATTCTCCTAAAAGAATGTCAGATAGGCTCCTGGCCGACTGCTCAGGCAAAAACTAGAAAATCTTTCAAGAGGTCGCAGTAGTGGAAACCGTGTCTTTAAATAGCCCGAGACTACTGATACGGCCTCAAATGTGTCGCAAGAGTGGAAACTATGCCTTTAAACAGCCCGAGACTCTTGATACAACACTGGATTCCTTTTATTTGACACAAATATCTATACACAGAGAAAACACAGAGTGAATAGCTATATCAGATATAAGAGAGTTTGATATCATACTCGGGTTGAAAAGAAGGTCATGGCTCTAATACAAATGGTATTAGAGCCATGACCTTATTTTCAACCCGGGTATGATATCAGACTCTCTTAGATCTAATATAGATATTTGTGTGGAATAAAAAGAATCAAGGGTCGTATCAAGAGTCTCGGGCTGTTTAAAGGCACAATTTCCACTCTTGCGACACATTTGAGGCCGTATCAGTAGTCTCGGGTTGTTTAAAGGCACAGTTTCCACTATTGCGACCTCCTGAAAGATTTGCTAGTTTCTGCCTGAGCAGTCGGCCAGGAGCCTATCTAAATCTCTCTCTGGAGTAGAGGACAATATTAAAAGCCCTGCTTTTCTGTGCAAAAATAGCAATATCTACTATAATGGATTCCTCATTGTCTGTTAGATCTGTACATAATACCTTTGAATCTTCTGTGTCAACTTCTGAAAATGATTTCTTCTTTATGATCCATTATATGCCTTCAATAGAATCATTGGATCCAAGAATCAAAGACATTTATAAGGGTATGAGACCACCTGGCACTCCAAAGTATGGGTTAGGGTATGCTGAACAATGTGATACAGTCATCCCTGATTGTAGATTTACTAATCCCTTACCCAGTGATATTCAAAGACCCACAATAGATGAAATCCATAAATTTCATATAGTCATGAGAGGGTGTCAGAAAGGATCTATTCCTAAAGAATGGATTAAAATAATGTTGAACTGGGATTTGTTCACAAATCCTGAAACAAAAGAATTTAATACAGTCATACCAGACCCTGAAAAATTGAGTCTATCTAAAGACTGGCAGAAGTTTATGACTGAAGAAGATTGTTGGATTTCCTTCTTTGAATGGAGGAAATTAAAACAAGCAACTGTAGTTCAAATGGTAGGAGAAACCTCAGAATCTCCTTCTCCAAAACATAAGTGGAAAAGCATCGATGAAAGTATTGTTGAATCAAATTCCACTTTTCCAACTTTTAAGGGAATTGTGCTAGAAGATAACGCTAAACAAGTAAAAGAAGTTCCTTTATTACTATCAGAAGAAGCCATTCAATTGTCCGGAATTGATAAAAGAGTCCAGTCAGTTTCTGAACAAATTAACTGGACAAATACTGCTTTAAGAGGAATGGATACACACACTTTCATAACCAATGACTATGTACGAAAAGATCAAATTATGGATCTTCAAGTATCCACAAATACTATAGTACAATATGTGGATCAAATACAAGGGAAAGTCATTGAAGTAAAGGATAAAATGGATTCTTCTCTATCAGAAATTTCCTATAGGGCCAGAGAATCTAGCAGAAATGATGAAGAAATAATGGAAGGATTAGGTAATGCCTTTTCAACTATGGGAAAATCTTTGACAGAAATAAAAGGCAAAATTAGTCATCATTATAAACCTATTCCTAGTTCCTTTATCCTTCCAAGCTCTCATATTTCCATTCTATCTCCTGTACATAAACCCTCTGAGATAGAAATTGTAAAAAGATTTCCATTGCATTTTCCGCCAGAAGAAGAATTGCCTGAATCTTCTTCTAAAGATAGGCATGCTTTAGTGACTGTTAAAAACCCAGCCTATGAAAACCTTCCACATCATTCTACCAGACCATCAGCCCCTGACCTAGTTGGGAAAGGTAGACTTCTAGATACTCAAACCTTTGCTGAAGATTGGTTCCAAGAATGGAACATTGATAATCTATCAATTTCACAAATAAGGCAGATGATTGACAGAATGTATGTCTCATACAAGATTATATGTATGAAAGGAAAAACTGAAGTAGAGGCATGTAAAACAATCATTCAGTGCTTCACAAGAACTCTTAGCAAATGGTGGGAAGTTATTTATTCTCCCTTAATGATTACAAAAATGGAAGCAGAGATCCTTAAAGATGAAGAAGGGGATATTGTATATCATACTGATGGAACTGCAGTAAACAATATGATTGGTGCTCTTACCACTACAATACTTAAGCACTGGTGTGGAACAGAAAATGAAATTGCAGACAAACATGAGATCATCCTCATGAATATGAAATGCAGGAAAATGTCTGAGTATGAGAAATTTCATAAAGAATGGACACAAAGAATCTTTGAGGTTAAAGAAAGTGAAAACTTATTATGGAAACAAGTCTACTTGACAACCCTACCAAGTAAATTTGTAGAGTACCTCAAAATGGAGGAAGTATTCAAACTTCCTTACGAAATGTACACCTGGGGGGAAATCTATTCCCTGATAACCAAAGCATTGATTGGACTATGCACTAGAATGAAAGTACAAAACTCTGTGTCAAAGTCCTCATATCTCCCTGACCAAAAATCTATCTGTGAACAATATGGCTTGTACCTTACAAATCTGGCCAGAAAAAGAAAAAAGAAGCCAAAAGAATTCAGGGGAGAAAAGGGTAGAAAATACAAGGTTAGATACAAGTATGGACCCATAACTCATTATTATGAGCCTAAAGATATTAAGCTCAAAAGTCACACTCATGAAGCAAAACAAGGAATTATTTGCTGGATCTGTGGAAACCATGGGCATTATGCTCATAATTGTCCAGAAAATGTAGCCTCTAGAAAATCTAAAGGAAAATTCTCAGAACAAAAAGCAAAAGAGGCTCAGGAAAGAAAACAGTTAGTCTTAAAGACTCACTGCAACAGATGTGGGGCAAACAATCATGATACTAATAACTTCCCCTACAATCCTTTTAAAAGAGAACAAGTTCATCTTCTTCGAGAAGGATGTTGTTCTACTTCTAGAAGCACATCTGAGTTTGAATATAGCTCAGAAAAAGAAATTTTGATGAATTAGTATTGCAATTGTAGCAATCCTAATTTCTGCTCTTGTGAAAGTAATACTGATAATTTTGATTCTGAATCAGAACCTGAAACACAACAAAAGATAAAAGTCTGCATGTTCCAGAATACAGGTGATCAAGAGGCACAGATGTTTGCCCAAATCAAAAGCCTCCCTGAAGGTGACATGAAAAACTCTCTCCTTGAGACCTTCATTAAGACTGTCAAAGCAGAACAAAAGAATAAACACCCTGAATTATCAAAGAGACAACCTTTGTTTATTGATGCTTCCTTTGATAAAAATACAAAGACATATATCAAATTCAATAGAGAACCAAGGTTACAGAACACCTTTGTTACTGACTTGGCTAAAGAAGTTTTTTCTCTAAAGAAGGAAGTCTGTGAACTAAAATAAAAAGTCAGGAGGATGGAAGGAGATGCAGAATATAGCTTCAAGATTGATTCATGGGCAAGACAAGAAATCAAAGCAATAAAAGAGAGGTTGGATTCCATCCCTCCTCCCCTTGAAGATGCCCCTTTTGAATCAATTGTTCAGGAACAGACAACAATAGAAATGCAAGGGATGACAGGTATGAAAATCATGCCCATAAGATATCAAAAATATTATGTCAAGATCCAGATAGAGATAAATCAAGAAACATTTTTCTTAACTGCACTTATAGACACTGGATCTGATCTAAACTTGCTGAACAAAGATCTTATCCCTGCAAAATATTGGCTTCCTAGTTTCGGCTCAGCCACTGGACTAGGAAATGTAAATACTTCTTTTCAGTTTGAAGTCCCTAAAGGTATTTTGATTTTGGGAGAATACGCTTTAGGAATGAAATACCAAATCTCAGATCTACCAGTAGACTGTATCCTTGGTACTCCTTTCCTTTCTGTTGTAGAACCACATGGTTCTTGCAGTTGTCTAGACAAGAGACCAGGATATTTTATTACATTACCAAGTATAAGTAAGAACCCTCCCAAAAGGATTGAACTGCCATTCGTCTCAGAATCTCATACTCAAATTGCTTATTGCAAGAAAAGCCTGGTAACTGTAGAAGTTTGGGATGATTAGCGAAATGCTCATGTTACTCATCATTTGGCTGATAATACTCCCTGGGAAATTTTTGAAAATAATTGGATACCAGAATGGTAGCTCAGGGCTTCAGAAAAAATAGAATTGGGGTTGCCTAGATTTTCAAGAAATACTAATATAAATGTACTTCCTTCTCAGCATATACTTGGCAGAATGCACCAGGCTTCTACTATTGCTTCTAGAGAAAAAATGGTAGAAATGAGAGATCTCGGCAGAATCAGGTCTGCTAACAGAGAATGGTTCGATCAGCAGGCACAAAGATGGCAAGAAACTCATGCTTGGAACTTCTTCCAAATCAATAGAATGAGGACAATACAAGATTGGTCGAACGGGAATCCAGAAGAAAAATTGTTTAATATAAATTATCATCATTATAAAGCAATGTGGTTTAATGTTTGTCTTTGGATAGACAGATATAAATATTATTACTGTATGATAAAATTTGCAGATTCCTTCATTTTGGGCCCTGAACCTGACTGGTTAATGGAATGGTGGCACAATTTTGGATTAAATCCAGTTGGCATACATCCTCAAGTATCAAAAGTTGGCAGAATGTTTCTCTTCCATAATAGAAGGCTTGAAACTATTGATGATCTATTTTCAAAAGAAGAATATAAGATGACGTTTGTAAGAGAAAAACATCCATGGGTAATCCGAACCAAGTATGTACTCCATCTAGATGAAGAAAGTGGAGAGGATCCTGAATTATTCAGGGAAATCTATACTCAACATTGGGATCCCTATAACTTTAGACATTTTAATGATTATCCATTAGAATAATTGGTTTACCATTTGTAAAACTGCTCCAAACGAATAGCTTTGTTAGAGGCCTCTTCTGTCAGAGTATGAAGTTTGACTACTTGCACTCTGTCTCATGCACTATCTCCTCTCACTATCTGGTCTTCTAGTCTATGTTACTCTCGACAAAACCAATATCGTCGGGTTAAGCACTTTACTTTGTCTGAACTATGAACCACACCACCCGAAGTCCATCAGGCTTTTGAGTTTTATGTGAACCCTATAGCTGGCTTTCCGTGGACCCTCCGCACCTACAACTGCCCTTTCACGACCACTTGCCTTAGTGGGACTTACTACCGGTGCTCGGTCGTCCCTTTATACCGACTACCAACAAACCTTATTATCTGGATGAGTGAACTATATCAGACAGTACCAAGGAACATCGATTGCAGATATAGACAAATAAGCGAGATCACAATGAGTGCATAATATGAGACAAACAGAGAAACGTCAGAGCTTTAAACACATATGCGGAAGAATTTGATATTATATTAATAAGAGAAAATCACTTGGGTATTACAATATGTGCCATATGCACAGAATTAGAGCAGACTGCTCTTCGCTTGACTTACAGACTTACAGACTTACAGACACGAAGCTTCAGACAGAAGAGAAGCTTAGAGACTCGGACTCCTAAACTCTCAAAATTCTCCTTTGATATGTTCTATAGAGAAATCAAAACTGCTAAAGAGAGCTTGCCATCTAGCAAATTTAGAATCTCCAGGATTCTTCAGATCTTTGTTAAGGACTTTATTCATTGCTGCAGCATCAGTCCTTAAAAGAATTTTTTTATAGATCAAATAAATTTCAAATTTATGTATGGCATTTAAAGCATCTTTGATTTCTTTATCTAGAGCAGAATAGTTCTTTTCTGTTACTTGCCATAAACCAAAGGCAAATTGAATGACCTCTTCTTTTCCTTTATCCCTAACTTGTTTTAACACTGCTCCCCAGCCAATATTGCTTGCATCAGTTTCTACTATCTTTGGAAGATCATACACATAGATGTGCAAGATTGGGAGATTCTTGGTCTTTGCCTTAATATTTCTCACAACTTGGGTATGGGCTTCTGTCCAGGGGCTTGGTTCCTTCTTTAGCCTATCATTGAGAAGTTTTCTATCGTGGGCACATTTTTTATAAAAATGGCTTATGTAATTTAAACTTCCCAAAAATCTTTGTAGTTGTGTTTTATCAAGAATTTTATCTGGAAATTTATCTGCAAATTCCACAGCATGAGTTTGCAGAGTAATTTGGCCATTGTCAATAGTATGACCAAGAAACTTTATTTGAGTTTGAAAAAGATCAATCTTTTTCTTTGATAAGACTAGGCCAGCTTGCTTGATCACTTGCAGAAGCTTCTTCAGATGCTTAAAATGTTGATCTATGGATGAAGAGAAGACAAGAATGTCATCAATATAAACAATAAGCCAATCAAAGTATGGCTTGAGAGTATCATTCATAACCCTTTGAAATTTTGTAGGAGCATTCTTCAATCCAAATGGCATCACATTCCATTCATAATGCCCAGCAGGGACGTTAAAAGCAGTTTTAAATTTATCCTTTTCACTAATGGCCACCTGCCAAAATCCTAACTTTAAATCGAACTTTGAAAATATTTTCGCCCCTACAATTCTGGTGACCAAACTTCTTTTATTTGGAACGGGATATGTATCATCAGCTAAAACTTTGTTTAAGGTTTTGTAATTCACTACTAATCTAGGAACTCCTCTGATTTGTTCTGAATGTTTATTTACATAAAACCCATAACAGTTCCAAGGACTAGTGGATTTTCTAATGAGTTATTTATCCAATAAACCCTTAATTTCTTCTGCGCATAGCTTCTGATATTCAACATTCATTGGTATGGCTCGGCTTTTGCAAGGCTTCCCTTGGTAGTATTCTCTATATGGAAGGGAAAATTCATGTTTATTTTGTTTCCAAAAGGCAGTAGGATTCTCTGAGTAGACTGAGTTAATGAATTATTTCTTTAATAGAAGAATTTTTTCTTGTATGTCTTCCCTTTTTAATTGATCTCTTATTCTGATCCCTATTTGGAACTGCTTCATTTCTTTTATTGTTTCATTATTTTTGAGGGTTAAGTGAACACCATCTGAGATCCTTGGGGTAGATACAAAAGGAAGTTTAATTGTGACTCTACCCCGTGGGGAAGGGACTGTGATAAAGTATCCTGGATTTTCTGGAGTTACCATGGTTGAACCATGAGGCGAGACTGTTGCAAGGAAGGGAGTACCAAGGATACAGGCAATAGGAATGTCTGCTAAGAGAAATTTTAACTTTAGGCAATAGTCTTGGAAACAAAGATTTGCTTCTGGAATCTGCAATGAAATATCATTTGGAATGTTTCCTAGTCCCACAACCATAGATTGAGTTTTTTCCCATAAGGATATAGGGATAACATGCTTATTTAGCATGTTCAAATTAGATCCAGTATCTATCAATGTCTTTAATCTGAAATGTAAATATTGAATTTTTAATTCAATCAAGACATGATATTTCTGATGCTTAACCTGAAGACTTTCATCTTCTTTCTTCTTCTCTGGAACATTTGCCATGGTTTTCTTGATTTTGTTGATCTCTCTTCCCAAATCGGATATAGACAAGGTGTGTACTGGACAACACATAAGGCTAGATTTCTGAGGAACTAGCACCCTTGAAAGGGCTAGATATTTTTCTTTGTAATGCCATTCATAAAAGGATACATAAATATTCTCCTTATCCATAAAATGTTTCCAGTTTTGGGCTAATCCAACATTTTCTTCATTTGAAGTCTTTTTGGCAAATTCTTGCTCTTGGATGAGAGAACAAATCCCAATTTAACATTTCTTTCATCCATTCTGATTTAACTGTGTCTTTGATACATCCTTTGGAAAGAGAAATATTTTTTTTAATTTTTGGAGCAGATGGTCTTCTTATATCATCTGGGACATAAGCCTCTTTTCTCTGATTTATTTATGTACAATGGTTATTCTGAATAACCAAAACATGAGAGTCATGTGGGAAAGGAATGTCAGAACATTGAGGATGGGGACATTGGTCTTTTGCAGTAGAGACTGGTGGAGGTAAATTTGTCCTTGGATTGTGATTGGCATGCTCAAATTGTACCCTTTCATTTTCTTCAAATGCAGAAAGAGTAGATAGGGTAATTAAGTCTCCACAATAAAAAAAAATTACTGCAAAATGAATTTTTCCCACTTGGTTTGCTAAGGACTGTAGTGAGGCATGTAAACAGAAAGATGAAGAAGGGAATGTAGGGGTAGACTTTATACAAGAAGAAGATCTGGAAAGATTTCTTTGGGGAAAAGAAATAACTACAGAGCCCGAAGTTTCTTTAATTTGGGCAGAGGTGATAGATCTTGGTATTAGTGCCCTTGGGGTAACAATGACCCAATCAGTCGGGAATTATAGGTTTTCCCATTTTATGGTACAATGTTCCATCTTTTGATTCAATGGATCTGTTATGACCAAAGTGCTTGACTGAGATTCTTTGCTAGGGGCATGTAAGACGACAGGAAATAGAGTGTTGGTATGTCTAAAACATCCTCTAGCTTGGATAGATATATTTGTCTTGGTAGGACACATGTCAAATCCAGTTGTTCAAATCTGCAATTTTAATATATTTGCAATATTCTCATCAAAGGTATAAACAGAGAAATTTGGATAACAATCAAAATATACAGGCCCATTTGAAAGAGGGGCAACTATTCCTCCTATCATGGAATCAGTGAACTTATTATGGCTCAAATCTCTGACTGTACATAACACATAAGAGTCTATTCCCTTATGGACTAGTGGGTTGATTCCAATTATGATACATCCAAAGTGAAGGTAGTTGGTTCCGTGTTTTTTGGCTTCCTTTTGGACTTCTTTTGGATTGATAAGAGAAATCGTTTGATTGATATCACTGTTCTGTTGTATTCTACTTACAGATTCTTTTACAATGACTTTGGTGACATCTTTAAGATGAAACATGTTTAGGTATTGATATACTCTGCTAGGAGAGATGGGAGGTAATTTCCATGCAGCTTGGGGATTTAATTCGACTTCTTCTATACTTGCATGATTTATACTTTGACTTCTATTGAAAGCAAACATTGACTCAAGGCTATTTACAGGGTCAGATCCAAAGGTACTTGATTCTTCAACATTTCTAACTTCTCTAAAAGATACTGACCTGGAATCCATTATAGTAGATATTACTATTTCTGCACAGAAAAGAAGGGCTTTTAATCTTGTCCTCTACTCCGGAGAGAGAGTTAGATAGGCTCCTGACCGATTGCTCAGGCAAAAACTAGCAAATCTTTCAGGAGGTCGCAATAGTGGAAACTGTGCCTTTAAATAACCCGAGACTACTGATACGGCCTCAAATGTGTCGCAAGAGTGGAATTGTGCCTTTAAATAGCCCGAGACTCTTGATACGACACTGGATTCTTTTTATGCCACACAAATATTTATATACAGGAAAAACACAGAGCAAATAGCTATATCAGATCTAAGAAAACATTACAAGACATGATATTAAATTATCAGGGAAAATTAATGGGGCATTTTTACTTCGTGCAAGTCTGAGCCTACCACCTATTTCCACCAATTGTGCCCACTTGCTCAATATGCATCCCATTTTTACCTTTAGCGTTCCCTAGGCTCAATGTTTATTTTTTTAATGTTATTTTAAAAACTAAACAAAAATTGAATTCCAAGGTCACTTTTAATAATCTGTTGGAGTTTTTAAATAGATTTATACTTAAGAATTTCATGACCAAGGTCACTTTTAATAATCTGTTCGAGTTTTTAAATAGACTTATACTTAAGTTTTTTTAAAATAGATTTTTAAGTAAGTTTTTTTAAAATAGATTTTTACTAGTAATTTTTTTTTATATAATATTTATTTTTTTAATATTATTTTAAAAATTTGTTTAAACAAAAATTGAATTTCATCATCAAAATCACTTTTAATAATTTGTTTAAAATAGATGACCAAAGTTTATTTTAAAAAAGTGTCCCGAGGGGAATGGGGGGCGTGCAACAACCTGAAACTCCCCACACAAGCACTGCCTGCCATATCGCTTCTTCGAACCGAGCCAATAACTCCGATCCTGGGAGGAGCCGTATGAGGCGGAAGCTTCACGTACTGTTCTGAAGTCGAGCCTTTCCAGCCAGCAATGGGGCTTGGAGACCGATATGATGATCGGTTTAGGTAGGGCGACCTACTACAACCTGTAGGGATACCCGTAGTGAGACCATAGATGAATGGAGTTATTTTTTTTTTACTAACTTCATTATTTTTATATCTTTATAATGTAAATTTTAATATTTTTTATTAAAAATAGTTATATAATGTTTATTTTTATATTATTATTTTTCAAATTTATAAAATTAAATAAAAATAGATTTTTTTTTTAATAGAAATTAACACAATATAATGAAATCAAAACTATATTATTATTATTATTAGGAGAACCACATTTGTTATTATTATTTTTACCAATTTCAATATTTTTATATGTTTATGATATAAATTTTAATATTTTTAATTTAGAATATTTAAACAATGTTTATTGTTTATTTTTTAGTATTATTTTTCAAATCTATAAATTTAAATAAAAATAGATTTTTTTTAAGTATAAGATTTAATATAATCTAATGGAATCATAATTATATTATTATTATTATCAATTATACTTTATTTATTAATAAAATGTTAAAATTGAAAATATTAATAAATTTTACTTTATTAGTACTTTATCATTGATTTAACATTTTATTAATGTTTTTGATACTTTCTTATTGATTTACATTAGCATTAATACATCACTATTAGTACTCAACATTAATTCATTAGCATTGATATTTTGTCACGGCCAAGCCACATTAAATTGGTGTATGAGACCTCTCTATCCAACCGATTTGAACTTGTGACCTCTTAGGAGGAAACACGTGTTCTTAACCATTAGGCCCACTCATGTTGTATGGTTAAAACTCTCATAAACACTTAATAAATTAAAACTCTAATTAAAACTCTCATAAACACATTGAATGTGTAATAAATTAAATTAAAACTCTAATTTTAATATAAATCAATGTCATATTATAACTTTTATATAAGTAAATGTCATATTAAATTAAAACTCTCATATAAATTAATTTTAATAATTTGACAGTGTTATAAAACCTTTAAATTTAATCTAATATAAATATATTTAAAAATGTAAATTTAAAAAAAAATAAAAAATTGAAAGTGTAATAAATTAATATTTAGTAGTATAATATAAATTAATTTTTATAATTTGAAGTGTTACAAACTCTAACTCTCATATAAAACTCTAAAATTAATTTTAATACTCTCATATAAATTAATTTAACCTTAAAATTAATTTTAATAAATTAAATTAAAACTCTCATAAACTCATTGAAGCCTTTAATAAATTCAATTAAAACTCTAATTTTAATATAAGTCAATGTCATAATAAAACTCTTATAAATCAATGTCATATTAAATTAAAACTCTCATATAAATTAGTTTTAATACTATGAGAGGGTTATAAAACTCTAAAATTTAATTTAATATAAATATATTTAAAAATATAAATTTCAAAAAGAAATAAAAATTGTTAGTGTTATAAATTAATATTTAGTAGTAATCACTTACCCTTTTAAGGTTTGGACGTTACATTATCATCATCATAAATAAATTTTAATAATTTAACAGTGTTATAAAAAATGTATTTTATGGATATATAATATTAGGTTGTATATTGTTTTCTATTTATATGTTGTTACAAATGAGTGGGACAACAATTAATTTATATTTTTATGAAAAGTTATGAATTGTGTTATAATAGGAAGATTATGTATTTGAAATTGTTTCTTTTTGATTTATATTTTTAATGTCAATACAAAATTTAATAGCAATTTTAAAAAAAATATTTTTATTTGGGGATTTATTTATTTATTTTGTAGATAATATTTATATCCATAAAAAGTTTGGTTATAAAAAATGTAAATATTAAAATGTTTATCCTTCATTTTATAAAGAATAAATAAGTCAATAAATGAAGTTATATTTAGATTCAATTCCTTTGGAATTGATTTTCTTGAATGATAAGTGTTTTCAAGAAACACAATTTAAAATGTTTTTTTTAATTATTATTAGGGAAAGTCATTATCAATAAAGGTTTGTCGGTACTACTGTGGAAAACACGATAAAGGTTTGTGTGGAACATTCAACACCACCAAGTTCAGTGTGAATATATAAGAGAGATGATATTTCTAGACTTAGGGGGAGAAATATATAATATTAAATATTATCTATGTCGGTGTTAAAGTGTGGGGTTGATCTAACACCAAGTGTTGGCCCTTGACCAGGTTTTGAGGAAACACTGGTCATGTTTCACCATTTTTTGGGACTTCGACAGGTTGGTCGAAGAAGGAGTGCCCAGGCGAAGTGACGATCATGGGATCTTGCCCTTTTTGCGGGATTTTTGGGTTTTAGGTTTTATCTAACGGGTATGGAATGTAGGCCCATGGGTTTACCCATGTTTAGGCCCTTTTTGTAATGTATAAATAAGTGGTTAAGAATGTAATAAGTAGAATGGCTAAGTGCAAGTAGAGTTACTAGTTCTGATCGACTTTGTGCAAGAACCTATGAGGGTTGCTAAGTGCGAATACTTGTGAATTTTTTATGCATAATGTATGAGAGACTTGCAGAGCTAAGTGAAAGTGGTTGTAGTTGTATTTGTGTCTTGACCCAATCTGGGGAAGGAGGATCTGGCAAGGTGTGCACAGATCTCTTGTCCTTTGCAGAGTTGGATATGTGGCTTGGTGCATGTAAGAAGATTGAATAAGACTAATAAAGAAGAAGAAGAGTTGGTGGGTGTAGCCCCACACTAGGGTGAATCACGTATATCCTTTGTTGATGTGCTTTGTGCAATGATTTTCATGGTGTTTATGCTTATGTTTGTTCAGTTCACTATTCTTGATGTATGATAGATAGATCTATGATTATTAGTGCTTTATGATGTGAATGAATGTTAGATCTGAACTGATGCTAAGTGCTTAGAGGTGTTGATCTGTTTATTACAACATTGTTCTGTATTTAGGGTTAATCTGTGAAGTGAATAAGAAGCATAATTGAATGCATACTATTGGCTAAGTGTTATGTTGAAGTGTGTAATCACATATCTGTGTCCTAGCTAGGTTGTAGACACTTGAGTCCTGCAACCCCCCCTGCCTCTACCTCGGGTGAGACTTCAACAACATCGTAGGTGTTGCTGAAAGGGCTGGTAGTTAGGGTTTTGTTGGTGCGTTGTTGAAACATTGAACCCTGGGTCTGCCCCTGTGCCAACAAATGGTTCAGTTGTCGGGACTTGAAACTGTGATTGTTGGGAACTGAAGAAAGAAGAAAGCTTTGTGCGTAGATCTGTTGTTGTAGTGTGCGGTATCCTACTTGACTTGAGAATCTCTATGCTAAGAGAAGGAAGTTCGATCTGAAGGAAAGAGGTAATATCTTAAAGCTTTGTGCTCTGATAAAGGTAAGATATGTGGAAATTTTTGCTTCGAAAGTATGAATCTAGGTATGTTTGATAGATTTGGTCCTATTATGAAAACTAGGGCACAAATAGAAGAAGGAAGACTTGATCATAATAGATTTAATAGAGATAGTGAAAGATATGTTATTCCTATGCACATAAATAATTTTTGGATTAACAAGTGGATGCAAGAACCTAGAAAGAATGTTTGCAGATTGCAGGTCCATTATTGTGATCCCAGTGCCCAGTACAGGAAAGTTTGGGGATCGTTTAAGAGAAAGAGAGGAGTGACATTATGTTATAACTACAGAAGACTGTGGCATCTTGCTAAATAATTCTTTGGCATAGGTCTTATTTGTCTTTGTTGTAAGGCTATTGGTCATGAAGTTTTGGATTTCCCTATAATGATTGAGGAAACACATGTGAATCTTATGCGAGAAAGTACTTGGGAACTTTTGGGAAATCCAACTATGATTCCTTCATTGGGGAGGATAGGATTTTTTAAAGGAAAGATGATAACCCTATGTGGAAGACTTACTCATGTACCTATGATTTCCCATGGAACATCGACTGAAGAAGAATTTGAAGTCATTAAGTTTGTGGAGAATAGCATCCTGTTTTCACTTTTGTTAGGAAATAATTGGATTGAGACAGATCATATCTAGAGGAAAGCAGAGGAAGAAGCTACAAAACAGAAAAAGCAAGAACTAAGGGACTTCATGGCTAGGAGAATAGCGTGCTTAATAGAAGAACAAGAAGACAAGTCGAAGCAGCTAAGGGGCAAAGACTTAGTTTTCGAAGTTGCAAGAATGCAGGAAGGCTTGAAAACCCTATCCATGCAGGAGAGAAGTGCATCTACCCCGGGAATAGTAAGGGAAGAGATATCACACCTAAACCCTTTGGAAGACCCTCAGCAGTGCGAAATTACTACGCTAGGATAAAATAAGAATAAGAATGGAAAGAGGAATCCAAAGACTCAAATCACAGGGCAGAAGGCAAGAAATCTCAGTAAGAAGAAGGAAAAGTTAGAAAAACTGCAGGAAATTCTAGAGAATACTTCGCAGAAGGTAGGCTTGCAGAACTTGAACCTCGTCAGATTAACAGAACTACACAGAAAGGAACTTCTCCATGACGAAGCTATATGACCATTGGAGTCATCTCGACCATTAGAAACGCAGTTATTGCTGGAAAGATCACCATTGGACCATTGAGACCGTGCCATAATGGATGGATTGAGGCATTTCGACCCTTTGAAGGAATCTGTTACGACGTTGTTTATTTATTTCATCAAATGTCGCACAGGGGCCACTTTTGCAAACTGAGATATTCGAGCTAGCAGAGAAGTGATTACATACCACGTTGTGTTGTCTAAGACCTTGCCACCGATTTGATTACCTTGATCATATGTTCACCTACCCAATCTATTTGACCATGAGCGTATATGTCGGGCGAACGTAGCGCAGTAGAGAAGTCGGTATAAGAAATCTTGATTGACCTTATGGACGAGAAGGTTATGTCTACAGGTATACAGGCTTTGTCGATGGGAGGATTGCAAGCATTCCCCTCGACTGGACATTGATCTGGGCCATCTCGAGAAAAGATGCAAGCACCGCGATGATCTAGTGAATGAAAAGCAGATCTCGTCGGTCTTGACCGACTACATCCTGCCCTTGGCTAGCGCGGTTAGTCATGACAGGGTCCCGAGAGATTTTGAATACACACTCATCACGACGTACCTCCCGAAAGGGATATGCGCAGTAGGACCGTAGTTGGGACTGATCCCAACTCTTAAGATAAGTGATTTTAACCTTAGCAATAGGAAGAATTATGCGATGCTCACACCACATCGCTACCTGAAAAAGACGATTGGGAAGAAACCTAAGATCATTTCCCAGTCGTGGATCAAGGAGATCACAAGATCAACCATCTTGAATGTGATGAAGATTACACACTTCGACAGACATCATGAGGTTAACGCGTGCGTTAAACTCCTCCTGTCGTGCTTCCATGGTGGGTACCTGTGGTTGGATAGGTGCATCACTATGGATCCGGTGCTGATCCACCTCATTACTGGACTAAGCATGCAAGGACCAGACCCTCAAAAATTCTACTCTAGGAAGACATCAGATCGCTCCTTGGCACAATGAATCAAAGAATCATATGACAATGTGGAGAAAGGAAAGCAAGGCTACAAGGTAGCCTCCATCCAGGATGGTGCAATGTGCCTAGCTTGTCAGTTGATAGTGAGAAATCTCGTCAGAAGGAACAGGCCGACACAAGTCACATGCTTCGTAGTCGACCTTGCAGGAAAATGCGTTGAAGGGATGCAGATGAACTGGGTGAGTCATCTCGTCAATGAGTTGGAGAAGCATTGTCACGAAGCACAGGACCAAGGCTATGAATTCCACTTCAGCTGGTTATTAATTCTTATAGCATTTGTTGCTTGGGAAATGCTAGAGGGAGCAACATTCCCTGCAGTGGATCCATCAGAACCACTGGCCGTGAGGTTCACCACTTTGTGGTATTCAAGCGACATGGCGAAGTAGTGGCAATCAAACGCGGTGTTCCACAGTTACTACCTACATCTCACGCATGCCATTGAGTCATTCCCCTGAATGACAACGAACACCTTGCATACTTACAGACCACTAGAGAAGTTCTGCGCAAACCGCCACTTTATTTAGATCACTGCGTGCAAGGATGAAAGTAAAGAGGAGTTGCAGTCGTATTATAATTTGACCGAAGAAGACCTGGAAGAGATCATTAAAGAATGGCTAGCTGAATTCCTTGTACCAGTTGGATATGTCAAATTGTCTGACCCCGACCTCATCGGAAGTCCTGTGGTTACCCAAATGGAGAATGATGGCCCAAGTAGCGCTAAGAACAAGAAGAAGTTGGAGGAAGTGCAGGACATAGACAGTGAAGAGAAGGACAACGCATCAGAGGAAACTACATGTCACTCACCTGGAGGAGGAGGAGGCGACGAAATAAACCAATAAGAGGAAGGAAAAGAAGACAAGCAAGAAAAGGGTGAAGTAACACTGTCGAATGATCCCATAAGAGAGGCAGATACATCAAAGAAAAGGAAGGTTTCTCCAAAGAAACCCTCAACACGGAAGAAATCCCGAGCCAATAAGACCAAGTCATAGAATGTGCTCACAGTGGATGATGTTGACCTTATCATCGCAGTTGTCTACTGTGCCGTCATCATCATAAAGTGTAGAATTGGGGGATGATCCCACCCAATTGCGAAGGTTAGCATATGCGACAAAGGATCGCCTTCGTCGAGTCCAAGAGGAAAAAGAACAGGCCACAGAGGCCTTGAAGCAAGCAAAGGAGGAGGCCTTAGAGAAACTTTGGGTTGCGCAACATACACATATGACCTTCAGGCAAAGTTTGAAAAAGACAAGGAGCAAATCCAGAAAGACGAAGACCAGTTGCTCGTAGAGAAAATTGGGATTAGAGAAGCTGTGAATAGAGTACTTCACTCTGTGTTGGGGTTGGCACAGATGGAAGAAGAGACAACAGAGAGCCGAGTGGGGAAGCTCGTTGAATTCATTTAGTTGCTTCAAGCAAGAGTAGCAGAGCTAGAACTTCAAGCAGTGCCTAACAGTGTACAGGAAGTATGAGATCAAAAGAAAGAAACTGCCAGGAGCACAGTAGAAATAATCAAGGCGTTGGATTCAGAATTCAAGCAACTTAGTGACCAAAGTGTGCATACCTACGAGTGCCTTGCAGAAGACCCGGAGCTAAGGAAATTGGAGGCACAACTCCAGGAGGCGAAGTAGCAGGTGTCGATGGTGTAAGCACAAATGAAGCAGCTTACAGCAGTGGAAAAGATGAAAAGGTCGTAGGAGCAACATGCAGTTTAACAACAGGTCATTTCCATCCAGAACAGAGTGATGGAGGTGACACAGAGCCTCCAATCGGTGCAGGACAAAGCCTACACACTTTTTGAAGAGCTCGAGGGACAAGGATCACAGTTGGAATAGGTGGTCGCAACAATGAAACAATGCCTCGAAGGGCCTATCACCGAGAAAGTAATCCAGGAGTTCATCGAGCAGGAGGCTCTGGCGAAGTAGCAAGTTGAAGAAGCTCGAGCTAAGCTTGCGGCTTTTGAAGCACTATTTCCTAGACTAGAGTGACTCGGGATGAGTCACAGGTGAGTGTTGGGGGCCTGTTGGCCCTTGACCAATTTTTGAGGAAACAATGGTCATGTTTGACCATTTTTTAGGACTTCGACAGGCTGGTCGAAGAAGGAGCACCCAGGCGAAGCGGAGATTGCGGGNTTTTTGGGTTTTAGGGTTTATGTAACGGTTATGGGATGTTGGCCCATGGGTTTACTCATGTGTTAGGCCCTTTTTGTAATGTATAAATAAGTGGCTAAGAATGTAAGAAGTAGAATGGCTAAGTGCAAGTAGAGTTACTAGTTTTGATCGGCTTTGTGCAAGAACCAGTGAGGGTTGCTAAGTGCGAATAGTTGTGAATGATTCGTGCATACTGTATGAGAGACTTACAGAGCTAAGTGCAAGTGGTTTTAGTTGTCTTTGTGCCTTGACCTAATCTAGGGGAGGAGGATCTGGCGAGGTGCGCTCAGATCTCCTGCCCTTTGCGAAGTTGTTCTGTGGCTTGTTGCATGTAAGAAGATTGAAGAAGACTAATAAAGAAGAAGAAGAGTTAGTGGACGTAGCCCCACACTGGGGTGAACCACGTATATCCTGTGTTGATGTGCTTTGTGCAATGATTTTTATGGTGTTTATATTGATTTTTGCTTAGTGCACTATTCTTGATGTATGATAGATAGATATATGATTTCTTAGTGCTTTATGATGTGAATGAATGTTAGATCTGAACTGATGCTAAGTGCTTAGAGGTGTTGATATGTTTATTACAGCATTGTTCTGTATTTAGGGTTAATCTGCAAAGTGAATAAGAATCATAACTGAATGCATACTATTGGCTAAGTGCTCTGTTGAAGTGTGTAATCACAGATCTGTGTCCTAGCTAGGTTGTAGAAACTTGAGTCTTGCAACCCCCCTTGCCGCTATATCAGGTGAGACTTCATCTTCTTCGCAGGTGTTGCCGAAAGGGTTGGTAGTCAGGGTTTTGTTGGTGCGTTGTTGAAGCATTGAACCCTGGGTTTGCCCCTGTGCCAACACCAAGTATGTAAAGAATTTAATGCTTTGTAATTGTGTAATTGTGTACTTATTAAGATAGATGCGGTAAAGCATGGAAGCAAACATGATTAAAAATAATGTAAAGATGACAAAATAGAATGGTATGAACGCCGAGGAGATTGAGCCTACACACCCATTTATATGAAAAATGACCATTACAACATGCACATTCATAAATTTAAAAAAAAAAAAAATGTACCCGCAACTCCTTTTTCGTCTCAAGGTGGTAAGGAAAAATGTGACATATTAATTACTTTGTTTTTTTTTCCTTCATTATACTAAAAATGAATATATTTAACAAATGACATCATTAATTATCATAATTCAATAAAACATAGGGAGATAGTACCAAGTGATAGAAAACATAATTGGAAGTGAGAGAGCTCCAAGAGGAGATAGTGCCAAGTGATATAAATCATAAGTGCCAAGTGATATAAATCATAATTGGAAGTGAGAGAGGTTCAAGAGGCAGTCACCAGGTTGATTAGTGTTCCCTAGAAGAAACTAAAGAAGCATGTAGCAGGAAAGTTCTTATTTTTGGATTCATTTTTGGAAGTTGATTTCTTCCATTTTGGAGTTTGTTAAAAATAACAACTTTGCATGTTACAGGTTTGGAAGTCTCAGAAGTATGGACAAGTGAATCTTTCTAGGTATGAGAAACAGGATGGAACAATATATATCCTTTGTGGAGACCAAATCTACTACAAACACATTTACACCGTGCTAGGCAATCACAAAACCCATTGTTTGAATGATATGGAGATGTACAATTGCACATAACATCTTCACTACACTCTTGGTCCGAAAAAATATTTTATTTGTGTTATTGCCAGGTTGGAGAGCAAAGTCCCCATGTAGAAGTTGTGTTCACAACATGAAAATTCCTAATACGTGTGAAGAGATTATAGCTTCAGAAGTAGTACATCAACTATTATATACAACTATTCTCTAAAACTCCATACAATTCACCCAATTTAAGAACTAAAAATTGTGGTTGTATCTAGTTAGTGTTTGACCAGTGTCACCAACTACCAACCGGGGCCACCATAGTTCAATCGAATCTATTATTTTTGCCTTCAAATCCTACTATTTCATTCCATTCAACCATCCCACTCAAATATTCATTAGAGCTACTTCCATCAAAATTCCCAGGTCTGAAAAAATGGTAACTTCCAAAATTTACAATATTTACTTTCATAAAAAAATTCCAATTTCATAAAACTCTAACTTATGATTGAAATTAAAATTTTACGAGCCAAAAAAAAGGGTTTAACCTCTTCTAGAGTTATATAAATCTTTTAGTGATATTTCGGTCAACAGATATACCTGGCTCTAGAGCCGGTATATACAGAGTTAGCGATTTGGTAGGGTTAGTGGTTTACCAATCGAGAATGATCGAATGACAGAGCCGGTATATACGTAAGTCGATATTGTCTTATGTTTTGGTAGGGTTAGTGGTTTACCAATAGAGAATGATTGGATGAGAAGTGGTGAGAGATCAACTTTGACTGGTCGCCATTGCCAAGGACCTCGCCATGGAGTTCTGTGGAGAGCTCTGGGGATTTGGAAACTTGACAATAGTTTAAACAGTGACAGAGAAGTCTAAATCTCATACCGAAATTATCTTCACATTCCACTGCCTCACAGATCTAGCAGACTCTACGCTATCATCTTCAAAGTGAATGTAAAACCCCAGGACTATAAACACTAACATCATCCATTAGATATTGACACATCATCGGCATGACATTAAAATTGAAAACTAAATCCTTACTAAACTAAATCTCAATCACCTTACTTCATGTAAAAAGGCATTAAGTCTGAGAATTCAACCATGACACTTGTGGGGTTGGGAAGATGCACAGAAAAATTAAAAAGGAAAAGAAAAAATTACTTTTATTGAATATATAAGCACAGTCCTTGAACTACCATTCCTTCCCAAGCACGAACACCACCATGACACGACTCCAGTCATTGGGTGACAATGCAAATGGCTTATCCCTTGCCTCAAAGGTAAACCCCACCCTAAGACGACCACTCTTCCTCTGTAAAGTAATACACTCAGGCTTCTTGGGAATCTCCTTGACCTTGGCATCTGGGGCATAGTAAACCCTATCCTCCAAAAATTCCTTCACATTGTACATATTCAAGAGGGTCTAGAAGGAATTAGGATAAAAAATTATATTCACACCCTCACCAATAATGTTGTTGTTACATTTAATGTCAGTATTTAATGATGAGGATATCTTGCAATTTCCCTTCAACCTATCTTTTTTCTAACTATATTCCTCGATGGCAGGTTTCAGAATGGGCCATATGACATCGGTGGAATTGATTTTTCCCTGTAGGTAGTCCAGTAGCGGTTTCCAATCGGGTAAGCAGACGATCTGGAGCTTGTGAGCATGGGCTTGCTGGAGGTAATCGGTGTGCTTCATGTGGGAGTTGTTAAGGAAGAAAACGAGGGGTATAGAGGCTGCCCTGCTTGGCTCTATAGGCAGTTTCGATGCTGCAGGGGAAGCGATATTTGTCCCCATATAGGAATTCCTTAGGGGAGCCAGGGAGGCAACACATTTTCTCCACTTTAGTGCGAGTTGTGTAGTCGCGGAGGACTATGAGAGAGTCTATGGATGGATTGAGGGAAGCTTATACTATGTGACCGTTGGGAAAGTTAACACAACACTTGTAGGTATGAAACATCACCAGAGTCTTACAACCCATAAGATTGGGAATATAAAGGAAGATATGCTAGACACCAAGTTGCTAGAAAACATTGATTGTTTGAAGAGAAAAATTTATGGTTTTCTTCTTTAACATGTTGAGTCTCTTGCTTCTTCTCTTGATAACCATGCATGTGGTTTCTATGAAGGTCTGTTTCTGTATCAAATTTCTCACTGATAGTTAATTACGAATTTCCTGGTTCTTGAGATATTCATGAGCCAAAATAATTAGTAAGTCTTGAAAAGGCTTTGTAATTGCATAGGTGTGTGCGCATCACCCCTCTTCTTTCCTGTGGATCAACTCGAATTGCCCTGGTACACCGGCGCCTCCACTACTGCTGCAAACTTTTGTTTTCACCAAAGATATGGATGAACCAAAGATAACAACCTACTCAGGAATAAACTATTCCATGACGAAATGACCTCCTCCTCCTCCTCCTATATGTGCATTTGTAGGCTCAAACTTGTTTGCACCTTGACATGGTCGAGAGGTTTGGAACATAGCCGTCGTAGAAAGAAGCCATCCTAACTGACCATGACTATATGAAGAATAAGAGCAGGGAATGGGTATGCTTGTCATAATGCTTTCGCTTTTAGGTTGATGTTCAGTCATGAGTGCCATCATGGATCCAATGCCGACATCTCTGCCATATTCAACCATGTGAACTCCATACAAGATGGAAGAATATTGATCAGTTGTGTTCATATGCTCCATTCCCTACATATGATCCCAATTACATATATTTCAACTAGAATTTAATCCACCGTTTGTGCATTCGAATACACATGATTGTGCTTTGCTCAACCTTACACACCAAAGGGTGATCACAGTATTAATTCATCGATGGAAGATCTCGATCCTTCTGTTGACATGGAATAATCATTCCTCACGACAAGAATACCTACTGCTCAACGTATCAAAGAAAATTAGTGGGAGAAGAAGTAGAAGGAGCTATTCCCATTAATCACACACGATCACCATTTATAGTGTGCGAACTATGCTCAAAGCAGAATCTCCACTTCAGAAGCCAAAAACCCAAGCTCACAGCTTCTTGCCCTCGCTTTTCAGTAAGGTAAAAGGTGTGTGTACTGGCATATGCCATCCTGGTAAAAACTTCAGCATGATGCGCTTGTGGGATGTACATGGGGAAGGGATCACATATCCTACTCTGGCCTTGTACAGTTTGGACTGATCAATGGTGTAAGCAGTATCACTCTAGATCAGGCCTTTTGGAGGCATGGAGGGAGGCAACGTCGACAGAGGATTCAGAACATATCTTAGTTTATCAACGAGACAGATTTTTTTAGATAAGCATGAAAGGAGGCAGCTGTAGTAATTATGCTGATAAGTGTCATTGAACACTAGACTGACCGCAAATGATTTAAATGAAATGTGACAGGATTTAAATGAAATGTGACAGGTGGATACATTGATTTGACAAGTAGTATTGGTTAGGTGGTATTTGAAAACCTGTCAACCAGTTGACAGGTTTTCAACAAAACCTAACATTAAATATGCCTTCGGCATAATTATTGTATAAATATTTTATTAATGTATTAATACTTTAGTTTAATATAATGTAATATTTTAATGTAGTTTTTAATATTTTAATATTTTTTAATTTATGAATGCTTTATTAATGTATTAATATTCTATTAATATATTAATACTTTAGTTTAATATAATGTAATACTTTAATGTATTTTTTAATATTTTTTTATTTATGAATTCTTTATTAATGTATTACTATAGTACGTTATAAATGTATTGCTACTTTAAAAATGTATTAATGTTTAATTAATGTATTCTATTAGTAACATTAATTAATTAATACATTATTAATTAATATGTTACATTAATACATTCCAATCAGTCTTCTAACTTGTCAATGTATATGCCAAAAAACAGGTTGTTTCAGCCCTACTCTCACTGGTATAGTCATCAATCTTCTTCTTTATGCCGATGATATCGATATTATGACAAGGAGCCCCCATGATCTTGAAAACCAACTAAGAATCCTCAAGGATTTTTTCTCCAATATGGGTATGATTGTTACTATTGATAAGACTAAGGTCATGATTATTAAATCCAATAAGATCCATTATGATACATTCGTATATGGCAACAACAACTTGGAAGAAGTGACTTCATACAAATATCTTGGAATTGATATTCACCACAAGCTCAATTGAAATTATAGCATTGAGAAAATGATTATTGGGGGATGGAAAGCTTATTATGGGCTTGAAAACAATTGTAAATCAATTGATCTTTGGAGTTGGGATAACAATAAACTCCTCTTTGATACTCTTGTTACGCCTCTTATTCTTTATGGATGTGAAGTTTGGGGTTGTAGTATCTCTCGTGAATCCTAGAGAAAGATAGAGCAAATACAAAAGAATTTTATAACCTATAATCTCAAAATTAAAGGAAATACGCCCTATTCCATCATCCTCTTAGAAACACGCCTCTCCCCCATTGAGATCATGGCTATGACTAGATACCTAATGTATAAGAACAAGTTAAAAACCATGGAAGACAAGAGGCTTCCTAAAATTTCTTCAAAATCGAGTCATAACCACCATCGACTCAAGCTAGGATGGAATAAAGATGCCTAGTCTTGGCTAAACTATTAGGGAATCATGGAAGACACTATTTTGTAGAATAAAGATACTATTAAAAAAAACGTCAAATCAAAATTTAAAGAGAAATGTGGTGTGATAAAGAGTTAGAGGAAAAAATAAAATTAAGCTATGATAAAGATGTAATCAACCCTAATCTAGAATGATCCAAAATGGATCCAAGAAGGCATAAAAATAAAAGTTCTTGGAATCATATGAAACTTGCACCATTGTGTCAGTCTCGTCGCGTTGATTTCGACCATATATTTTTTTCCAAAAATGGACACTGTATGCAAAATTTATCGTGTTTTGATCGATTTCTCAAACAGGGAAAAAAGTCAATTGGTTAAAGTCAACAGGTCATACTATTGATGTCAGCAGTATGACAGGTGACGTCATCATGACATCATGATGACATAGCAAGGACATGTGGCAGAACAAGGAGGTGACACATGTCACTCATTTTTGGCATTTTCAAGGGCTTATGTGGACCAATAAAAAATTGACATGTGGAACTATACGGACACGACATGTGGTTGTGTGAAACACTGACGTGGCCCAATGACAGGCCGACATGTGGCAATATGGATGATAAGTGGCAGTACATATGATGACATGGCAGGGTGACTGGGCAATACGGATGTTGACATGGTAGGTGACTGGGCAGATGACTTGGCTATACGGATACTGATGTGGCAGGCTCAGTGTACGACACGTGGTTGTACGATAGTGACATGGCAGGTGATTGTGCATGTTGACTGGATTGTATGGGCCAATCCAGAGGTGGCATGTGGCCCAATCATAGGGTGCCACATGGCACCTAGAATTTAGCCAATGTGGACTATGTAGTGCCACATGGCACCTCGGATTTAGCCAATGTGGACTATGTAAAAAAATTGTTCCTCCTTCAGGTGATTCGAACCCTTGACCTCCAGGTGAGGCAACAGTTTATAACAAGAGCGCTAGCCAGCTGAGCTATGCGTGTTTCGTGTCAACCATATGACACATATTACATTTACGTTGCAGTTGGATGGATTTTTGGGATAAGTCCCGGTCGACGGGGGCTAGTCGACCAACCGGGGGCTAAGGACCAGGGGTTGGCACTAGAATTTTGGGCACGCGAGGGGTTAGCACCTGGAATGGCCACATGGGTGCATATGACCAGGGAGCAAGGAGAAAGGGGCGTAGACTTCGGCATTTTTCCCATAGCTCGGACACATGGCGCCTCCATGTGACCAGGAGCCCATGTAAAAGGGGCTTGTGCGCCACATTTATCCCAAAAGTGGGTTTTTTCTATAGTTTAAATATTTTTTAAAATATTTTCATCTTGTAATAAAGAGATTTTTGCCCAAAACTGAGGATATGGAGCCCTTTTTAGGCCAGATCTTGGGAGGAAGTTGGGAGGAGGATCCCCAACTCAAGATCTATATAATTCAGAGGTTTTTGATAGACCAGGAGGTTCACATTAGCAGAATGATGACGAGTTTATGAAGCTTGAAGCCATTTTTATGTAGGGAAGCCATTGAGGAAGTGAACTTTGGAGGCCAATTCCGGGAGCTACGGTCAACCTTTTTCAATGCCATCAGTTGTGTTGGATTTTTGAGGTCGAGTAGAACACAACCAAGCTAGTTTGTAATCCTTTTGATACATTTATGATGTACGTTTAAAGCATTGAAGAGAAATAAGAAAACCTCTCCCACTTAGACAAAGGCCCGGAGACGTAGACAATCTTGTCGAACTCCGTTAACAACCTTGTTGTTATGGTTTTCTATTATTTATGCTTATATTCTGAACTGCATTTCTTTATGATGGTTGCAATAATCTCTCATTAAGTTCTTCTTCCTTCCTTAATTCCTAAATGGTAATTGAACACTTGCTTAAAACTTAGCCAAGTCTTTAAGGATCATTTTCGGATCATAGAAGATTAAAATTATCTATCTGTTTTTCCAATTGTAAAGAAAAAAAAAGCGTTGCTAAGATAAGAACAAATTCTCACGAGCTCCATAGTGAAATTGTGCATTGGTCAATTCCTAAAACGCCATGGGATGAAAGAGTGTGTGTGACACTAAGAAGGTTGAAGATGAAAAGCACTTTTTCTTAGATTGTCCAGCCTATACCCATATTAGATCTCATTTTCAAAATATTTGTCACACTACCAACCTTCCTAACCTCTTAACTCAACAAAAGTATGGTGATTTTGGAAAGCTTCTCTTAATGTTTTTCGAGAAGAATCGCAAGTAATCACTTATCCTCTTAAACGAATTTGATCTTAGTGGACGTTAATCATCATCATCATCATCATCATTACAATATATATTAATCTCTATATACTTTATTAATACATAATGTATTAATTAACAATATATTATTAATATATTATTTTATTAGTGTATTAATACTTTAATAATGTATAAATACATTAATAAAAAATTATTAATTAAAACCTTAAAACATTAACTTTCAATTAATTATTATATTAATATTTTTGTGCATTACTACTTTAATTTATACATTAAATCATTAATTATATAATTTCATTTATTAATGATTTATTATTCCTCCACTATGCATGCTGGTAGTCAACTAGCAACAACCACTTTATAAAAGTGGTTCCACTTTTATAAAGTGGTTATTGCTAGTTTTTAACACTTTGAAATTTTTTCAAAGAAAATGTGATTTAATAGTTATTAATTTTTATTATTATTAATGTATCAAAATATTTATCACATTACCAACCTTCCTAACATCTTAACTCAACAAAAGTATGGTGATCTTGGAAAACTTACTCTCTTAAGATCAAATAGACCAATTCGATCTTAGTAGACGTTAATCATCATCATCATCATCATCATCATCATATATAAAACCTATAAGACAATTATATTTGAAATTACAAAATATGTTTATTATTATTTCTATTTAAATTAGTACCAAAAATTAGCTCAAATGTTTCTGACTGATGTAAAATTTAATCGCTGATCCGATTACCTAATTGAGAATCACCAGAACAGAGAAGAGAATTCTGGTGAAGATAGAGAAGTCCACGAGCTATATACCCGGGGCCCAGTATGACGTAACGTTTATGCCAATCGAGCTGTTTGCGTTTGATTTGGATGTGCCTAGGTGCATATAGAACGCTATTTAATTACGACTACCAGAGAATCAGGAGAATATTCGACACGAATCTGCGGTATATCCGGCACACGCGTTTGAGTCATTGCACAAGAAACGATAAAGTCAACCATCAACCATGGCGAACATTTAGCATCCCGAATACTCCGTGATGATGGATATGCGCCACTTTCCGTCATATGAGCTGAAGGCGCGTGAGCTTGGAATGCACGCCGAACTGAATATGACATTAATACTTTTTAACTACATACAGGAGAAATGAAAGTTACTCACCGAATAAGGTTTTATCATGGACAAGCAGCCTTTCTGATCCTGCCAACAACCTAGTAGGTTCACAAGATTTCGATGTTGAATTTTGGCTACGAGCTTAACTTCATTCAGAAATTCTCTCCGAATTTCAGCACAGCTTATTCACAGCTATTTTCTCTTCCATCTTGAGTAGTTACCTGAAAAAATCAGACAAATGATCTCTAGAAAGATTTGAGAGACTGAGACAAACGATCTGTATGAAAGATTTCGTAAAGAAATTAAGCTTAATTGCCTTCCTACTATATATTTGTTTCCAAGCTAGCAACCCACAACTGTCAAGGCTGTGGTGATTTAAGATTCCAAAAACTAGTAGAAGCTTTTTTGGCTTATGGTACCTTATATACAGGGCCAAATCCTCCCACTCCAAGCTTGTTATCATCATGAAAATTTTAGGTAGCAGCTACCAATGTTTCCATCTCAAGCATTATTTTCCGATGTAGGTTGCTAGCTTGGAAACCAAAATCTTTCATACACATCATTCAATTTTTGTCGCTATATTTTCTGATGTAGCCGTGTCTTCTGATTGTGCAGTTCATGGACAAGTGGAGGAATGAGGACTGTATCGGAAAATAGTGTTTAAGATGGAAGCATTGGTGCTACCCAAAATTTTCATGATGATAACAAGCTTGGAGTGGGAGGATTTGGCCCTGTATACAAGGTACCATAAGTCACGAAAGCTTCTTCTAGTTCTTAGAATCTTAAAGTATAGTAATCCGGAATTGCCCATCTCACCATATAGGAAACAATATCTTAATTCGTTTACAAAAATCTTTCATACAGTTCATTTGTCTCTCTCAAATCTTCATAGAGATCACTTGTCTGATTCTCTCAGGGAACTACTCAAGATGGAAGACAAATAGCTATGTAGATGCTGTCCTTAAATTCTTTGCAAAGAAGGAGAGAATTTATGAATTAATTCGTTTACAAAAATCTTTCATACAGTTCATTTGTCTCTCTCAAATCTTCATAGAGATCACTTGTCTGATTCTCTCAGGGAACTACTCAAGATGGAAGACAAATAGCTATGTAGATGCTGTCCTTAAATTCTTTGCAAAGAAGGAGAGAATTTATGAATGAAGTTAAGCTCGTCGCCAAAATTCAGCATAGACATCTTGTGAACTTACTATGATATTGCCCAGAGGGATCAGAAAGGCTGCCTGTCTATCAGTACTTGCCCAATAAAAGCCTTGATAAACCCTTATTCGGTGAGTAACTTCCATTTATTATGTAGCTAAAGGGTATTCATGACAGTCTGTTCGGCGGTGGATTCAAAGGCACGTGCGTGTTTTTCTAAAAAAAAATGATTTTAATGTTTATGAGGCTAATAATAGTCTATGCAACAGACAGTCTTACAAATTCTGCATTTCAATCTTTTTTTTCTGTTCAATTTCTCCATTTTACCCTTGCTGAATTAATTATTCAAAAAGCTAACTATTAAAGGCAATGGTTAATGGTTTGGCTTTGTAGTTGCCTGTCGACAACTCAAACGCGCGTGCCGGCTATACTCCCGATTCGTGCCGGCAATCGTCATTAATTAGCGCTCTATATGCATGGAGACAGATCCAAACAAACGCAAGCAGCTCGATCGGCAGAAGCGCTACAACATATCAAACTGGGTATAACTCGTGGATTTCTCTATCTTCACCAGGATTCTCAACTGCGGAGTATCCAGTAGGATATTAAGGCAAGCAATATTTTGTTGGACTGAAATTGAATCCTAAGATAGCATTTTTCGGCTTAGCAAGACTTTTTCTTGAAGACCAGACTCAAGTCGTCGCAAGAGTTGCTGGAACTTTGTAAGATTTCACAACAATCACCACTCTCTCACAGTGCCAAAAGCTATCTAACAATTAGGGATGCAAATGTTTTTCTATGTGCTGATATCATTTAGAAAGGATTTAGAGTAGTGTTATTGTGCCATCTTTGCTTTCGGGGGTTTACATTATCAGTCAAGCTTTCACTTTGTAGGATCTATCTGATCATTATTCAATTCTTACTTGTTTGCCTCACTCTGTCATTAACATCATAATTTGTACACACAGCGGGTATATGGTCCCAGAGTATGCTTTGCACGGGCAATTATCTGTAAAAGCTGGCATTCTTCTCTTAGAACATGCCACAGGAAGAAAAAACACTTATTATAAGTTGTCACCTGAAATAAAGACACTTTTAGAATGGGTAAGATCTATTTCCATTGTTTTTCCTCGTGAGCATATCTATGTTATCTAGTTCATCTCTAAACCGTTGAGGAAAGTATGAGATGAGGGGTTTCACAGCTCATCTATCTTCCGATAAATTCCTTTATCTATTGATTTTTTAACCAATCCACCATAGGTACCAAATTCGGTCAAATTGCTATGAAGAATTCGGAAATTCGGTCCAATTCGATCATTAATATGTACAAATTCGAATTTGATGCGGTTTACTAATAATTTATCACATTGTTTATCACATTTTCTATAAAGAAATTTGCTAAAAAAAATAAAAAATTAACTCTATATGCTCTGTTACTGATAGATATTGATCACATCAAAATAGAACTTGCTATGTCGCTGTTGAATCTACTCATTATGAATCTGCCCCTGGATAATCTGCTACTCGCTTTGTTCTTGGTTTTGGCCAGGATGCTGCTGTTTCAATTACTGGATGGTAAACTGCCTTTGGTCAATATACATAAGCCTGGCATCATTTTCACTCTTCTTTTGGACAATGGGGTGGGAGATTGTTTTTTTTTTATCTAAAATAAAAATAAAAAAAATACAATGTTTTAGTATTTGTAAGGTATATTTGCTTTATCTCCTATATGTAGAATATTCTGTAATAAAGTGTGATGTTAAGGTACTATGTGATGTTAAGTTACTCGTTAAATTACTAGGCCTAGTCAAAAAAATCCAACCATATTATTAAAAAATGTTAAGAGTTGATTAACTCACACAATTTGCAATCCAATTCGAATTCAATCTTGTTAACTATGCTTTTTTTAATATTGATTTCGAATTCAAACTTGATAATGTATATTAGAAGGAATCTCTTGATGATGTATATTATGTTTTATCAAAATGACGATCCGTCGTGATTATACAGGCGTGGACATTATACAAACGAGGAGACAATCATCGCAAGCATTTATATGCATTCATGTCTGCGGTCACGTTGATGCTTTCAACTCATTCCGAGATATTACTGGATCCCACAAAGCCTGCTTGTGCGAGTTCAGTTACCCAGAACGTCAAGTCCGCCAGTTCTGGAGTGGGCGTTCTCACATCTGCTTCGGTACGCTAATTCTGCGTGCCCACGACTCATGGTTCCAAGACATCATCAGTTTATTGTTCAAGGGTAGCTAACGAGATAATGGCCAAACAGGGGCTATATGCACAAGGCAGAGTTTCTGCTTCTGCCTGGATCAGTGATATGTAACATGTAGGGAAGGTGAATCATTTACATGTATAAGATTTCATGTGAGTATTTTACATTGGGTTTATGACTGTCATGGTCAAAGAAATGTTAAGAGGAAGGAGGAAGGGTTCCTAATTGGGGTACAAACATAAATGTTTATTTGTTCTTAAGCGATTTTGTGAGAGTGTTCTGTAGGTGTGTTCAAAGAATAGAATACAAGGTCTATCTTACCATCTATTTTAAAACTTTAAAATTTAAATTTATTTTTTTATTTTTTTATTAAAAAGTGTATGCATTCAGAAATGTAATTAAGAAGTTGAATGGATTTATGCATTCAGAAATGCAATTTATAATTTAAACAACAAAAATTGTGATTTAGCCCAGATTTAAAAAAAATATAATACATATGTTTGTAGAAATTTCTTTAAATATATTTCTACATTTATTAACAACAATGGATTCATGTGCATCACTATTTTTCCATATTTTATAATATTAATTTTACATTTGAGAGTGTTAACATAATCAAACATTTTTTGTAATGTGTATGTTGTTGTCTATACCTGTGCACTATATAGTATGTATTCCAGATGTATTTTCAAATTATGATGTATGTACAAATAAAAATAAAGAAAAATTAGAAAACTATATATATATATATATATATATATATATATATATATATATATAAAGCTCGATAAATGTGCATAGTTTTATTAGGAATAAATATGTGCATCATATTTAAAAAATATGGTTGAAATTAGAGATAAGAACAAGGAGCTAGAAAAATGGATGTTTTTTCTTTGTTAATCTAAAACTAAAACCAAAGCAACCAACTCATCCAAATCATAGAGGAAAGTGGTAGGCTCACTATTTCTTTAAATCTTTCCCATTATTTCTTTGATACCATTTATTAATTTATTTCATCTTTCTCCAAGACTCACACAACCTTATAATAACCTCTCATACCAATATGAAATATTCCCTGCATATGCAATAATATGTAGACCCAACAATAACATGCAATTCCATGCATAACTTCCAATAACATGCATAATTATAAGCATTCACAACATAAAATAATTAAGCACATATAACCATGCATTACTCAACATAAAAGTACATAATAGAACATTATCTTTTAATAAAGGAACAAACTAGCTACAGACCTCAGAAATTCCTTCCATCCATAGACATTTCTATTCTAGCACTCTCAACAAAAGGTCACCCCGAGCTAGGGCTATGACTCCACTAGGGAAAAGGATACTTAACCCAACTATGGTATAATAGTCAACACAACAATGGTTAGGCCAAGGTACCAACTCCAACAATAGTTCCAACCTACGAGATCTCATTCCCCACAACCCGCACAACCCAAGTAAATGTACCCCCTTCTCTGCACCACAATTCCTCAAGTTGTCTCACTTCCCTTCCAAGGTTCTAGCACAGGCCGACTAGGAAGTCTTAGAGCATTGTGGCTTCAGGAACTCTAGTTGCACTCAATATTTTGCAAGCACCCTCCAGGCCTCACACTCAAGGAAACCTATTCCCAACAATTCTCCCTCCAAGGATCCAGACTTATCCAAGGAAACTAAAGGATAATTGTACACCCAAATCCACCTAGGATTCTCAAGGTTCACAAGGTAACAAGGTCACAATGGCTCTATCATCTCACACCCCACAACAACGGTAAGAATGATGGAATGAATGAGAATGGATCCATTTTCCACTAAATTCCCACTTTAATTATGCACATTCCCTTTTTTACAAGTGGCACTCAAAGAACTATTCACCCACCACTTGGGAACTCATTCTCCCACTTTAGAACTTAGGATAAAATTATAACATAAGGACTTAGAACTTAGAACTTAGGAATGTATTATTATATTCCTTGGCTTAAGCCCCTTTCCCCCTTTCCTTAAGTCTTATCCCCCTTTTCCTCTCATGGAGTCTTAGCCCCCATCTTCTCTTGTCTAACTTGGTCTATGACAATGATGTATTTTATTAATATATTTGAGTGTGATTATAGTTTACAATGCTTGACTCATCAACCTTTCATCATACATGAAGATCGGCCTACTATCGCACACACACTCTAGACAAAACATAATTACATAGGTACTCTGACCAAAAATCCATATCAACTCACCAACCTATATAACATATGTACATTTACAACCTGGGGGTATTACATTCCCCTCCCCCTTATTTATGCATTTTCTGCAGTGCATTATATAATAATAATAATAATCTAATTTTAAGGTCATAGCCAACCAGGCACCAAATTGGTGTATGAGACCCCCTTGTTTGTGGAACAAGAGAATCCCTTCATGCAGCGATTTGACTACTAAAGTCTATGGAGGTGTACATGCCTTACCCCACTCTAGATTTGAACCTGAGACCTCCTAAGAAGGAACACATTTTCTTAACCATTAGGCCCACTCAATTTGTACATATATATAGTCAAATATCTTCAAAAATCTTCAAAAAATTGTTGGTACTCTCCTTGCATGGCATCCTCATGCTCCCATGTATAATCTTCAGCATTGTAGCAGGTCCACTGGACCTTTACCAATACTATGGATTGATTCCAGAGCACCTTGAACTGCCTGTCCAATATGCACACTGGATGGACCTAAAATTCACCCTCGAACTCCACTTGGATCAAAATCCAATCAATTACATGGTTAGCATTATGAGCATACTTCTTAAGCAAAGACACATTGTTGGCATAGGGGCAGACCCAGGGTTCAACGCTTCAACAGTGCACCAAAAAAACCCTAACTATCGGCCCTTTCGGCAACACCTGCAAAGCAGGGGAAGTCTCACTCGAGGTAGAGGCAGGGGGGTTACATGACTCATGTGTCTGTAATCAAGATGGGATACATATATGTGATTACAATTACTTCGCAGAGAACTTAAGAACCACATGCATCAGTTTTCCATCTTTATTAACATCGTAAAACAAGCCCTAAGAATAGATTGACACAGTAATATTGACAAACTACACATCGCACTTAGCATCATAACTTGGATCTAACACATTCAACATAAGTAAAGAACTAAGCATTCATAGATCTATCTATCATATATAACAACCAATGCACTAAGATTCACATCATAAACATCATAGCACAAAGCAAACCATCAACACACAATATACATGGTTCACCTCAGTGTGGGGCTACGTCCACCAATGACTTATTCTTCTTTATTTGTCTCCAATCTCTTACATTATTTTTCTCCTGTACACTAAGCCATAGAACCAAGCTTCGCACCAGACAGGTGATCTGCACACGAAGCACCAGATCCACCTTCCCACTATCAGATCAAGGCACATAGCCAACTCCTCTATGAAGCACAAAGTCTTACATATGTACTTTGTTGCACTAAGCCACCCAAAACTACTTGCACTTAGCCTTTCACTTAGCTATTTACACCCACTCACTCACTACATTACATTCTCTCTTATTTATACTTTTACATTTACAAAAAGGCCTAATCATGGGTAAACCCATGGGCCGACATCCCCTAATCCGTTACAAAACCCTAAGAATCTCGTGCTGGGTCCATAAATCAAGTGAGATCCTGCGATCTCAGCTCCGCTTGGGCGCTCTATCTTCGACCAGTCTATCAAAGTATAAAAAGGTGGTCCACCCTGACCAATGTTTCCTCAAAACTTGGTCCCCAACACTCACCTCTGACTCGTCCCAAGTCACTTAGATCTAGGTAGTGCTAGTTCGAAGGCCTCAAGCTTGGATCGAGTTTCCTTGACTTGTTTCTTCTCCTGAGCTTCCTTCTCAGCAAACTCCTGGATCATTTTCTCTGTAACAGAACCTTCCAGGCATTGTTACACTATCACAACTACTTGGTCCAATTGCGAACCTTGTNGGATGGAAGTAATCTGTTGCTAAGCCGCGTGTTGTTCTTGTGATCTCTTCATTCTCTCGACTGCAGTGAGTGACTTCATCTATGCCTGAATGGTTAGTGCATGTTGTTGCACCTCCTGTAGCTGTGCTTCCAACTTCTTAAGCTCTGGATCTTCCATGAGGCGTTCATAGGTCTGTGCACTTTTGTCGCTAGGTTGTTTTCATTCTGAAGTGAGGTCTCTGATCCTTCCCACTGCGCTCTTAGCGGCTTCCTCTCTCTGATCGTGCACTTCCTATGGAGTGCTCGGTACTGCTTGAATCTCCAACTCTATTATCCTCGCTTGAAGCTGTTGGATAGCCTCAACAAGCCTCACCACTTGAACCTCAACTAATTCATGTTCTTCCTGTGCCAACCCTGGCATAGAGCGAAGTGCTCTACCCACCACTTTGTTGACTGCAGTCTGCTCTATGAGCAACTGGTCCTTTTTCCTTTGTCTCTTTGCTTTGTCTTCCTTGAGCATCGCCCAAAACTCATCTTTCTCGTTTTCATAAGCGGTTACACATTACCGCGCAACTCGTAATTGCTCCAAGATCGCTTCTTTTTCTTGTTTCAAGGCTTCTGTAGCCTTCTCCTTCTCTTCTTGGGCTCGTTGAAGCCGAGACTCTGTTGCATCTACGAGTCTTCAAATTTGGGCCGGCTCATCCCTCAACTCTGCAGTCTCTGACGAGGAAGGCACAATGGATACTGTGTGGATAACTTGAATAACTCGCTCTATCTCCTTCAACTCCTTCTCGACCTTTACATACAACTCTTCATGCTTTTCTCAGCATCTCTGCAAGATATCTTCAGACATGTCCTCCATCGCTTTGTGGACTAGACCAATATCATCCTCTATAAGCATAGCCTCTAGCTGGGGCTTACTGGCACGGGTCTTCTTTCTCGCTGAGGGTTTCTGTGGAGAATCCTTCCCTTTATTTGGTGTTTCTATCTAGGTAGGGGGATCCTTCGACGATGTAGCTTCACCTTCTCCTTGATTTTCTCCTTTTTCCCCTCCTACTTCTTGATTTACTTTGTCCCCTCCTCCTCCTACGGGTGAGCCAGGTCCACTTTCCTCTGAGGCGCTATTGTCCTCATCAGTCTCTATGTTCTGAACTTCCTCCTTGTTCCTTTTCTTCTTCGCACTTGATTGTCCTCCATGCTCGAACTGGGTGACCAAGGGGCTTCCTCTAATGTCAAGGTCGGAGAGTTCTACATCATCAACCGGTGCAAGGAACTCCTCTAGCCACTCCTTTGTGATCTACTCCATGTCTTCGTCGATCAGGTTATAATAAGACTGTAACTCTTCCTTTCTCTCATCCCTGCTTGCAGTGATATAAATAAAATGTGGATCTGCGTGGAACTTAGTTAATGGTCTGTACTGGTGCAAGTTGCACAGTGTCATGCGCAGAAATGACTCTATAGAAACCTTCAGTTTCTAATAGCAGGCATGGAATACTTCGTTCTATTGCCATTTCTTCGACATGTCATTCGTATACCATAAGGTGGAAAATCTAGCTGCCAATGGCTCTGATAATTCAATTTCTAGAAAAGTTACTCCCTCCGGCATTTGCCAAGCGACAAATGCAATCATCATGAGTAGCCAACTAAAGTGGAACTCGTATCCCTAATCGTGCGCTTCATGACAGTATTTCTCAATCTTGTTGACGAGGTAACTCGCCCAATTCATTTGCATTCCCTCCACACATTTTCCTACAAGGTCCACCATGAACTCGGTGACCTGTGTGAGGTGATTCTTTCTTACAATCTTTCCAGCTATGAGTTGGCAAGTGACCCGCACTACGCCATCCTGGATAGAGGCTACCTTGTAGCCTCTCTTTCCCTTTTCTATTTCGATGTATGCCTCCTTGATGCGTTGTGCCAAGGAGAGATCTGAGGTCTTCCCTTGGTAGAATTGTTGAGGGTCGGGCCCCTACATGCTCAATCCCATGATCAAGTGTATCAATGTCGTATCCACAGTAATCCTCCTATCTAGCCACAGGTATCCACCATGATAGCACGACAAGAGGATTTTAACGTAAGTGTTAACCTCCTGATGTCGACCAAAATGAGGAATCTTCATGACATTCAATATCGTAGACTGCACCAGCTCCTTAATCCAAGGTTGGGAGACTATGCAAGGCTTCTTCCCAGTTGTCTTCGTCAAGTATCTATGAGGTGCGAGCATGGCGTAGTTCTTTATGTCACCAAGATTGAAATCATTGTTCTTCAAGGATGGGATCTGTCCCAACTGGATTCTGATTACGCGTATCGCCTTAGGGATGTAAGCGGTGATCAAAGTGTACTCGTAGTCCCATGGGATGTTTTCATGGTTAACCGCGCCAGTCAAAGGCATGATATAATCTAGTAAGATCGACAGGATCTGCTTCACATTAGCCAGATCGTCACGATGCTTACTTCACTTCTCAGTCGTGGGGTTAACACGATTAGAATGTCGTGCAGTGAAAGGGGAAGCTTGCAGTCCCCTAGTCGATGATGCCTGAAAACCTTCAGACATAGCTCTGTCAGCCATAAACTTCTTAAGTAGCTCTTCGATGGAATTCTCTAACTCAGTTTGTTCGCCCGACATTCTCTATTTTAAACAAGAAAGTCAGGGTAGGTGAATGGACAGATGGAGTAAACAATGGATGGCGAGGTCTAGGTTATGAAATCATAGTTTGACACACAATCAAATATCTGATAGCTCAGTTAATAACGAATGGCGAAAAGTGGTCCTGATGCAGCGACCAACGGGTTAAATAATCGAGCGTCGTAACAGATTCTTCTAATGGGAAGGAATTCTTCCATTAATGTGAATCTGTCCATTATGGCATGATCTCAATGTCCCAAACATAGTCTATTCACCCATAAATGTGTTTCCTAGTCATTCTAGAGTGTCTTTCTAACAGTCAAGGTTCCTCCAACGGTCATATAGCTTCACCGAGGTGAAGTCCCACTATGCGTGGTTCTGTTATTCTGGCGAGTTTCAGAGCCTACAAGCATGCCTCCTGCAAATTTTTCTTTGTAACTTCATGTAGCTTTTCCAACTTGGATTTCTTCTTACTGCACTTCCTTGCCTTATTTCCTGTGATCTGATTCTCTCTAACTGTTTCTGGATTTCTCTTTCGTGATTAAGATTTCTCCAAAAATTCTTACATATTTATGTTATTCCTATATATTTCTCTATTTCTATCAGAGATTTTGTGATTAACATATAGGAGATTTGTGATCCAAAAATTCTTTCTATGCATAGGAATAACATATATTTCTCTATTTCTATCAAATTTATTCAAATCAACTCTTTCTTCTAACGATACCCTAGCTTTCATACTAGGACATAATCTATCAAACATACCTAGATTCATTCTTTCTACTTATCTTACTTTATCAAAGAAAAATGCTTTACCTCTTTCAAGATCTTACCTCTTGTCTTCAGAACAACTTACTCTCTTGGCACAAAGCTTCACAAGTCAAGTAGAGCATTGCGCACTACAGCAACAGATCTACGCACAAAAAATATCTTTTCTTTACTTCAGTTACAAACAATCACAGTTTCAGTCCCAACAATGGAACCATTTATTGGCACAGGGGAAGACTCAGGGTTCAACGCTTCAACAACAAACCAAGAAAACCCTAACTATCGTCCCTTTCGACAACACCTGCGAAGCAGGGGAAGACTCACCCAAGGTAGAGGTGGGGGGGGTTACAGGACTCAGGTGTATGTAACCAAGATGGGACATAGATTTGTGATTACAATTACTTCATAGAGCACTTAAGAACCACATGCATCATTTTATCATATTTATTCACATCGTGGAACAAGACCTAAGAATAGATCAACACAGTAATACTAACAAACTACACATCACACTTAGCATCATAACTTATATCTAACACATTCAACATAAGTAAATCACTAAGCATTCATAGATCTATCTATCATATATAACAACCAATGCACTAAGNAGGGATTTGGTCCTAATACAATTACCGACATGATTAATCCACAATGGGGATTAATCCTATGAATGAAATAACAATAATAATAAGAATACTCTTTGTAGTTACATTATTTCAACACTCCCCCTTAACAAGAAGGGTATTCTTCAACAACATCAGGCGAGAGAGGTCTGTATCATCAGTGGCATCAGGAGGACAGTATCATCAATATCATCTTGGAACATTGGCTGGCAAATTTGCGAGTCATCGAAAGTTTTCTTTATCGACAGCATCATCATTCTCGAAAGAATGCCATCATCATTTGCATCAATATGTATCAGTAAAAATGATACCTCATCACAACACTAGGCTGGCACATCATAGTACTACACTAGCTCAATGTCACAACTGATAAGCTGGTAGCTCAGTGTCAGTCACATCTTGCCTTATGTCTAACTACAAGGTCAGAAGCAAAGAATCATCTTGCTTTACGTCTAACTACAAGGTCAAAAGCAAGGAATCATCTTGCTTTACGTCTAACAACTAGGTCAGAAGCAAAGAACACATCAACATCTCGCTTTACGTCTAACAACGAGGTCAGAAGCGAGGAATCATCTTGCTTTACGTCTAACAACTAGGTCGGAAGCAAGGAACACATCGACATCTCGCTTTACGTCTAACAACGAGGTCAGAAGCGAGGAATCATCTTGCTTTACGTCTAACAACTAGGTCAGAAGCAAGGAGCACATCAACATCTCGCTTTACGTCTAACAACGAGGTCAGAAGCGAGGAATCATCTTGCTTTACGTCTAACAACTAGGTCAGAAGCAAGGAATCAACGGCGTCATGCTTTACGTCTAACAGCGAGGTCAGAAGCATGACTCATC
>SNQJ01S0039644.1:19684-30690 GCA_010110895.2 Picea sitchensis | reverse complement strand
GAAAACCTGTCAACTGGTTGACAGGTTTTCAAATACCACCTAACCAATACTACTTGTCAAATCAATGTATCCACCTGTCACATTTCATTTAAATCCTGTCACATTTCATTTAAATCATTTGCGGTCAGTCTAGTGTTCAATGACACTTATCAGCATAATTACTACAGCTGCCTCCTTTCATGCTTATCTAAAAAAATCTGTCTCGTTGATAAACTAAGATATGTTCTGAATCCTCTGTCGACGTTGCCTCCCTCCATGCCTCCAAAAGGCCTGATCTAGAGTGATACTGCTTACACCATTGATCAGTCCAAACTGTACAAGGCCAGAGTAGGATATGTGATCCCTTCCCCATGTACATCCCACAAGCGCATCATGCTGAAGTTTTTACCAGGATGGCATATGCCAGTACACACACCTTTTACCTTACTGAAAAGCGAGGGCAAGAAGCTGTGAGCTTGGGTTTTTGGCTTCTGAAGTGGAGATTCTGCTTTGAGCATAGTTCGCACACTATAAATGGTGATCGTGTGTGATTAATGGGAATAGCTCCTTCTACTTCTTCTCCCACTAATTTTCTTTGATACGTTGAGCAGTAGGTATTCTTGTCGTGAGGAATGATTATTCCATGTCAACAGAAGGATCGAGATCTTCCATCGATGAATTAATACTGTGATCACCCTTTGGTGTGTAAGGTTGAGCAAAGCACAATCATGTGTATTCGAATGCACAAACGGTGGATTAAATTCTAGTTGAAATATATGTAATTGGGATCATATGTAGGGAATGGAGCATATGAACACAACTGATCAATATTCTTCCATCTTGTATGGAGTTCACATGGTTGAATATGGCAGAGATGTCGGCATTGGATCCATGATGGCACTCATGACTGAACATCAACCTAAAAGCGAAAGCATTATGACAAGCATACCCATTCCCTGCTCTTATTCTTCATATAGTCATGGTCAGTTAGGATGGCTTCTTTCTACGACGGCTATGTTCCAAACCTCTCGACCATGTCAAGGTGCAAACAAGTTTGAGCCTACAAATGCACATATAGGAGGAGGAGGAGGAGGTCATTTCGTCATGGAATAGTTTATTCCTGAGTAGGTTGTTATCTTTGGTTCATCCATATCTTTGGTGAAAACAAAAGTTTGCAGCAGTAGTGGAGGCGCCGGTGTACCAGGGCAATTCGAGTTGATCCACAGGAAAGAAGAGGGGTGATGCGCACACACCTATGCAATTACAAAGCCTTTTCAAGACTTACTAATTATTTTGGCTCATGAATATCTCAAGAACCAGGAAATTCGTAATTAACTATCAGTGAGAAATTTGATACAGAAACAGACCTTCATAGAAACCACATGCATGGTTATCAAGAGAAGAAGCAAGAGACTCAACATGTTAAAGAAGAAAACCATAAATTTTTCTCTTCAAACAATCAATGTTTTCTAGCAACTTGGTGTCTAGCATATCTTCCTTTATATTCCCAATCTTATGGGTTGTAAGACTCTGGTGATGTTTCATACCTACAAGTGTTGTGTTAACTTTCCCAACGGTCACATAGTATAAGCTTCCCTCAATCCATCCATAGACTCTCTCATAGTCCTCCGCGACTACACAACTCGCACTAAAGTGGAGAAAATGTGTTGCCTCCCTGGCTCCCCTAAGGAATTCCTATATGGGGACAAATATCGCTTCCCCTGCAGCATCGAAACTGCCTATAGAGCCAAGCAGGGCAGCCTCTATACCCCTCGTTTTCTTCCTTAACAACTCCCACATGAAGCACACCGATTACCTCCAGCAAGCCCATGCTCACAAGCTCCAGATCGTCTGCTTACCCGATTGGAAACCGCTACTGGACTACCTACAGGGAAAAATCAATTCCACCGATGTCATATGGCCCATTCTGAAACCTGCCATCGAGGAATATAGTTAGAAAAAAGATAGGTTGAAGGGAAATTGCAAGATATCCTCATCATTAAATACTGACATTAAATGTAACAACAACATTATTGGTGAGGGTGTGAATATAATTTTTTATCCTAATTCCTTCTAGACCCTCTTGAATATGTACAATGTGAAGGAATTTTTGGAGGATAGGGTTTACTATGCCCCAGATGCCAAGGTCAAGGAGATTCCCAAGAAGCCTGAGTGTATTACTTTACAGAGGAAGAGTGGTCGTCTTAGGGTGGGGTTTACCTTTGAGGCAAGGGATAAGCCATTTGCATTGTCACCCAATGACTGGAGTCGTGTCATGGTGGTGTTCGTGCTTGGGAAGGAATGGTAGTTCAAGGACTGTGCTTATATATTCAATAAAAGTAATTTTTTCTTTTCCTTTTTAATTTTTCTGTGCATCTTCCCAACCCCACAAGTGTCATGGTTGAATTCTCAGACTTAATGCCTTTTTACATGAAGTAAGGTGATTGAGATTTAGTTTAGTAAGGATTTAGTTTTCAATTTTAATGTCATGCCGATGATGTGTCAATATCTAATGGATGATGTTAGTGTTTATAGTCCTGGGGTTTTACATTCACTTTGAAGATGATAGCGTAGAGTCTGCTAGATCTGTGAGGCAGTGGAATGTGAAGATAATTTCGGTATGAGATTTAGACTTCTCTGTCACTGTTTAAACTATTGTCAAGTTTCCAAATCCCCAGAGCTCTCCACAGAACTCCATGGCGAGGTCCTTGGCAATGGCGACCAGTCAAAGTTGATCTCTCACCACTTCTCATCCAATCATTCTCTATTGGTAAACCACTAACCCTACCAAAACATAAGACAATATCGACTTACGTATATACCGGCTCTGTCATTCGATCATTCTCGATTGGTAAACCACTAACCCTACCAAATCGCTAACTCTGTATATACCGGCTCTAGAGCCAGGTATATCTGTTGACCGAAATATCACTAAAAGATTTATATAACTCTAGAAGAGGTTAAACCCTTTTTTTTGGCTCGTAAAATTTTAATTTCAATCATAAGTTAGAGTTTTATGAAATTGGAATTTTTTTATGAAAGTAAATATTGTAAATTTTGGAAGTTACCATTTTTTCAGACCTGGGAATTTTGATGGAAGTAGCTCTAATGAATATTTGAGTGGGATGGTTGAATGGAATGAAATAGTAGGATTTGAAGGCAAAAATAATAGATTCGATTGAACTATGGTGGCCCCGGTTGGTAGTTGGTGACACTGGTCAAACACTAACTAGATACAACCACAATTTTTAGTTCTTAAATTGGGTGAATTGTATGGAGTTTTAGAGAATAGTTGTATATAATAGTTGATGTACTACTTCTGAAGCTATAATCTCTTCACACGTATTAGGAATTTTCATGTTGTGAACACAACTTCTACATGGGGACTTTGCTCTCCAACCTGGCAATAACACAAATAAAATATTTTTTCGGACCAAGAGTGTAGTGAAGATGTTATGTGCAATTGTACATCTCCATATCATTCAAACAATGGGTTTTGTGATTGCCTAGCACGGTGTAAATGTGTTTGTAGTAGATTTGGTCTCCACAAAGGATATATATTGTTCCATCCTGTTTCTCATACCTAGAAAGATTCACTTGTCCATACTTCTGAGACTTCCAAACCTGTAACATGCAAAGTTGTTATTTTTAACAAACTCCAAAATGGAAGAAATCAACTTCCAAAAATGAATCCAAAAATAAGAACTTTCCTGCTACATGCTTCTTTAGTTTCTTCTAGGGAACACTAATCAACCTGGTGACTGCCTCTTGAACCTCTCTCACTTCCAATTATGATTTATATCACTTGGCACTTATGATTTATATCACTTGGCACTATCTCCTCTTGGAGCTCTCTCACTTCCAATTATGTTTTCTATCACTTGGTACTATCTCCCTATGTTTTATTGAATTATGATAATTAATGATGTCATTTGTTAAATATATTCATTTTTAGTATAATGAAGGAAAAAAAAACAAAGTAATTAATATGTCACATTTTTCCTTACCAGATTGAGACGAAAAAGGAGTTGCGGGCACATTATTTTTTTTTTTAATTTATGAATGTGCATGTTGTAATGGTCATTTTTCATATAAATGGGTGTGCAGGCTCAATCTCCTCGGCGTTCATACCATTCTATTTTGTCATCTTTACATTATTTTTAATCATGTTTGCTTCCATGCTTTACCGCATCTATCTTAATAAGTACACAATTACACAATTACAAAGCATTAAATTCTTTACATACTTGGTGTTGGCACAGGGGCAAACCTAGGGTTCAACGCTTCAACAACGCACCAACAAAACCCTGACTACCGACCCTTTCGGCAACACCTACGAAGAATATGAAGTCTCACCTGAGATAGCGGCAAGGGGGGTTGCAAGACTCAAGTTTCTACAACCTAACTGGGACACAGATCTGTGATTACACACTTCAACAGAGCACTTAGCCAATAGTATGCATTCAATTATGATTCTTATTCACTTCGCATAATAACCCTAAATACAAAACAATGTTGTAATAAACAGATCAACACCTCTAAGCACTTAGCATCAGTTCAGATCTAACATTCATTCACATCATAAAGCACTAAGAAATCATATATCTATCTATCATACATCAAGAATATTGCACTAAGCAAAAATCAATATAAACACCATAAAAATCATTGCACAAAGCACATCAACACAGGATATACGTGGTTCACCCCAGTGTGGGGCTACATCCACTAACTCTTCTTCTTCTTTATTAGTCTTCTTCAATCTTCTTACATGCAACAAGCCACAGAACAACTTCGCAAAGGACAGGAGATCTGAGCGCACCTCGCCAGATCCTCCTCCCCTAGATTAGGTCAAGGCACAAAGCCAACTAAAACCACTTGCACTTAGCTCTGCAAGTCTCTCATACAGTATGCACGAAGCATTCACAACTATTTGCACTTAGCAACCCTCACTGGTTCTTGCACAAAGTCGATCAAAACTAGTAACTCTACTTGCACTTAGCCATTCTACTTCTTACATTCTTAGACACTTATTTATACATTACAAAAAGGGCCTAACACATGAGTAAACCCATGGGCCGACATCCCATAACCGTTACATAAACCCTAAAACCCAAAAATCCAGCAAAAAGGGCGAGGTCCCATGATCTCCGCTTCGCCTGGGTGCTCCTTCTTCGACCATCCTGTCGAAGTCCTAAAAAATGGTCAAACATGACCACTGTTTCCTCAAAACTTGGTCAAGGGCCAACAGGCCCCCAACACTCACCTGTGACTCATCCCGAGTCACTCTAGTCTAGGAAACACTGCTTCAAAAGCCTCAAGCTTAGCTTGAGCTTCTTCAACTTGCTACTTCTCCAAAGCCTCCTGCTCGATGAACTCCTGGATTACTTTCTCGGTGAAAGACCCTTCGAGGCATTGTTTCATTGTTGCGACCACCTATTCCAACTGTGATCCTTGTCCCTCGAGTTCTTCAAAAAGTGTGTAGGCTTCGTCCTGCACCGATTGGAGTCTTTGTGTCACCTCCATCACTCTGTTCTGGATGGAAATGACCTGTTGTTGAACTGCATGTTGCTCCTACGACCTTTTCATCTTTTCCACTGCCATAAGTTGCTTCAGTTGTGCTTACACAATCGACTCCTGCTACTTCGCCTCCTGGAGTTGTGCCTCCAATTTCCTTTTCTCCAGGTCTTCTGCAAGGCACTCGTAGGTCTACGCACTTTGGTCACTAAGTTGCTTGAATTCTGAATCCAACGCCTTGATTATTTCTACTGCGCTCCTGGGAGTTTCTTTCCTTTGATCTCGTACTTCCTGTAGACTGTTAGGCACTGCTTGAAGTTCTATCTCTACTACTCTTGCTTGAAGCAGCTGAATGAATTCAACGAGCTTCCCCACTCGACTCTCTGTTGTCTCTTCTTCCATCTGTGCCAACCCCAACACAAAGTGAAGTACTCTATTCACAGCTTCTCTAATCCCAATTTTCTCTACGAGAAACTGGTCTTCGTCTTTCTGGATTTTCTCCTTGTCTTTTTCAAACTTCGCCTGAAGGTCATATGTCTCTTGTTGCGCAACCCAAAGTTTCTCTAAGGCCTCCTCCTTTTCTTGCTTCAAGGCCTCTGTGGCCTGTTCTTTTTCCTCTTGGACTCGACGAAGGCGATCCTCTGTCGCATATGCTAACCTTCGCAATTGGGTGGGATCATCCCCCAATTCTACACCTTATGATGATGAAGACACAGTAGACAGCTGCGATGATAAGGTCAACATCATCCACTGTGAGCACATTCTATGACTTGGTCTTATTGGCTCAGGATTTCTTCCGTGTTGAGGGTTTCTTTGGAGAAACCTTCCTTTTCTTTGATGTATCTGCCTCTCTTATGGGATCCTTCGGCAGTGTTACTTCACCCTTTTCTTGCTTGTCTTCTTCTCCTTCCTCTTATTGGTTTACTTCATTGCCTCCTCCTCCTCCAGGTGAGTGACATGTAGTTTCCTCTGATGCGTTGTCCTTCTCTTCACTGTCTATGTCCTGCACTTCCTCCAACTTCTTCTTTTTCTTAGCGCTACTTGGGCCATCATTCTCCATTCGGGTAACCACAGGACTTCCGATGAGGTCGGGGTCGGACAATTTGACATATCCAATTGGTACAAGGAATTCAGCTAGCCATTCTTTAGTGATCTCTTCCAGGTCTTCTTTGGTCAGATTATAATACGACTCCAACTCCTCTTTACTTTCATCCTTGCACGCAGTGATCTAAATAAAGTGGCGGTTTGCGCAGAACTTCTCTAGTGGTCTGTAAGTATGCAAGGTGTTCAGAGTCGTTCAGGGAAATGACTCAATGGAATGCGTGAGATGTAGGTAGTAACTGTGGAACACTGCGTTTGATTGCCACTACTTCACCATGTTGCTCGAATACCACAAAGCGGTGAACCTCACAGCCAGTGGTTCTGATGGATCCACTACAGGGAATGTTGCTCCCTCTGGCATTTCCCAAGAAACAAATGCTATAAGAATTAGTAACCAGCTGAAGTGGAATTCATAGCCTTGGTCCTGTGCTTCGTGACAATGCTTCTCCAACTCATTGAAAATATGACTCACCCAGTTCATCTGCATCCCTTCAACGCATTTTCCTGCAAGGTCGACTACGAAGCATGTGACTTGTGTCGGCCTGTTCCTTCTGACGAGATTTCTCGCTATCAACTGACAATCTAGGCACATTGTGCCATCCTGGATGGAGGCTACCTTGTAGCCTCGCTTTCCTTTCTCCACATTGTCATATGCTTCTTTGATTCATTGTGCCAAGGAGCGATCTGATATCTTCCCAGGGTAGAATTTTTGAGGGTTTGGTCCTTGCATGCTTAGTCCAGTAATGAGGTGGATCAGCACCGGATCCATAGTGATGCACCTATCCAACCACAGGTACACACCATGGAAGCACGACAGGAGGAGTTTAACGCACGCGTTAACCTCATGATGTCTGTCGAAGTGTGTAATCTTCATCACATTCAAGATGGTCGATCTTGCGATCTCCTTGATCCACGACTGGGAAAAGATCTTAGGTTTCTTCGCAATCATCTTTTTTAGGTAGCGATGTGGTGCGAGCATCGCATAATTCTTCCTATCACTAAGGTTAAAATCACTTATCTTAAGAGCTGGGATCAGTCCCAACTACGGTCCTACTGCGCATATCCCTTTCGGGAGGTACGTCGTGATGAGTGTGTATTCAAAATCTCTCGGGACCCTGTCATGACTAACCGCGCTAGCCAAGGGCGGGATGTATTCATTCAAGACCGATGAGATCTGCTTTTCATTCACTAGATCATCGCGGTGCTTGCATCTTTGCTCGAGATGGCCCAGATCAATGTCCAGTCGAGGGGAATGCTTGCAATCCTCCCATCGACGAGGCCTATATACCTGTAGACATAACCTTCTCATCCATAAGGTCAATCAATATTTCTTATACCGACTTCTCTACTGCGCTATGTTCGCCCGACATATACGCTCATGGTCAAATAGATTGGGCAGGTGAACATATGATCAAGGTAATCGAATCGGTGGCAAGGTATTAGACAACAGAACGTGGTATGTAATCACTTCTCTGCTAGCTCGAATATCTCAGTTTGCAAAAGTGGACCCTGTGCGACATTTGATGAAATAAATAAACAACGTCGTAACAGATTCCTTCAAAGGGTCGAAATGCCTCAATCCATCCATTATGGCACGACCTCAATGGTCCAATGGCGATCTTTCCGTCAATAACTGCGTTTCTAACCGTTTTGGAGTGCCATTCTAATGGTCGAGATGCCTCCAATGGTCATATAGCTTTGTCATGGAGAAGTTCCTTCTGTGTAGTTCTGCTAATTCGACGAGGTTCAATTTCTGCAAGCCTACCTTCTGCGAAGTATTCTCTGGAATTTCCTGCAGTTTTTCTAACTTTTCCTTCTTCTTACTGAGATTTCTTGCCTTCTGCCCTGTGATCTGAGTCTCTGGATTCCTCTTTCCATTCTTATTCTTATTTTATCCTAGCATAGTAATTTCGCACTGCTGAGGGTCTTCCAAAGGGTTTAGGTGTGATATCTCTTCCCTTACTATTCTCGGGGTAGATGCACTTCTCTCCTGCATGGATAGGGTTTTCAAGCCTTCCTGCATTATTGCAACTTTGACAACTAAGTCTTTGCCCCTTAGCTGCTTCGACTTGTCTTCTTGTTCTTCTATTAAGCACGCTATTCTCCTAGCCATGAAGTCCCTTAGTTCTTGCTTTTTTTGTTTTGTAGCTTATTCCTCTGCTTTCCTCTAGATCTGATCTGTCTCAATCCAATTATTTCCTAACAAAAGTGAAAACGGGGTGCTATTCTCCACAAACTTAATGACTTCAAATTCTTCTTCAGTCGATGTTCCATGGGAAATCATAGGTACATGAGTAAGTCTTCCACATAGGGTTATCATCTTTCCTTTAAAAAATCCTATCCTCCCCAATGAAGGAATCATAGTTGGATTTCCCAAAAGTTCCCAAGTACTTTCTCGCATAAGATTCACATGTGTTTCCTCATCTAATACACAATCTATGTTGAAGTCCCGTATTATTTTTTCTATGCACTGCTTCTCTTTTAAAATCTCTAGTAGACTGATGTTTCTGTGACCATTTAGTGTTTCTTTCAACTATAATAACATAGATTCTGATTCGTTCTGGTTTTCTAACACATCCTTAGTTTCTTGATCTTCCTCATGGTTTTCTTGTCTCAGGTTCATCTTTTCAAATTTATCAATCATTATATGGAAATCCAAAACTTCATGACCAATAGCCTTACAACAAAGACAAATAAGACTTGTGCCAAAGAATTATTTAGCAAGATGCCATAGTCTTCTGTAGTTATAACACAATGTCACTCCTCTCTTTCTCTTAAACGATCCCCAACCTTTCCTGTACTGGGCACTGGGATCACAATAATGGACCTGCAATCTGCAAACATTCTTTCTAGGTTCTTGCATCCACTTGTTAATCCAAAAATTATTTTTGTGCATAAGAATAACATATCTTTCACTATCTCTATTAAATCTATTCTGATCAAGTCTTCCTTCTTTTATTTGTGCCCTAGTTTTCATAATAGGACCAAATCTATCAAACATACCTATATTCATACTTTCGAAGAAAAAATTTCCACATATCTTACCTTTATCAGAGCACAAAGCTTTAAGATCTTACCTCTTTCCTTCAGATCGAACTTCCTTCTCTTAGCATAGAGATTCTCAAGTCAAGTAGGATACCACACACTACAACAATAGATCTACGCACAAAGCTTTCTTCTTTCTTCAGTTCCCAAAAATCACAGTTTCAAGTCCCGACAACTGAACCATTTGTTGGCACATGGGCAGACCCAGGGTTCAATGTTTCAACAATGGACCAAAAAAACCCTAACTACCAGCCCTTTCAGCAACACCTACGATGTTGTTGAAGTCTCACCCGAGGTAGAGGCAGGGGGGGTTGCAGGACTCAAGTGTCTACAACCTAGCTAGGACACAGATATGTGATTACACACTTCAACATAGCACTTAGCCAATAGTATGCATTCAATTATGCTTCTTATTCACTTCACAGATTAACCCTAAATACAGAGCAATGTTGTAATAAACAGATCAACACCTCTAAGCACTTAGCATCAGTTCAAATCTAACATTCATTCACATCATAAAGCACTAATAATCATAGATCTATCTATCATACATCAAGAATAGTGAACTGAACAAACATAAGCATAAACACCATGAAAATCATTGCACAAAGAACATCAACAAAGGATATACGTGGTTCACCCTAGTGTGGGGCTACGCCCACCAACTCTTCTTCTTCTTTATTAGTCTTATTCAATCTTCTTACATGCACCAAGCCACATATCCAACTCTGCAAAGGAAAAGAGATCTGTGTACACCTTGCCAGATCCTCCTTCCTCGGATTGGGTCAAGACACAAATACAACTACAACCACTTGCACTTAGCTCTGCAAGTCTCTCATACATTATGCATAAAAAATTCACAAGTATTCGCACTTAGCAACCCTCATAGGTTCTTGCACAAAGTCGATTAGAACTAGTAACTCTACTTGCACTTAGCCATTCTACTTCTTACATTCTTAGCCACTTATTTATACATTACAAAAAGGGCATAAACATGGGTAAACCCATGGGCCTACATCCCATACCCATTAGATAAAACCTAAAACCCAAAAATCCCGCAAAAAGGGCAAGATCCCATGATCGTCACTTCGCCTGGGCACTCCTTCTTCGACCAACCTGTCGAAGTCCCAAAAAATGGTGAAACATGACCAGTGTTTCCTCAAAACCTGGTCAAGGGCCAACACTTGGTGTTAGATCAACCCCACACTTTAACACCAACATAAATAATATTTAATATTATATATTTCTCCCCCTAAGTCCAGAAATATCATCTCTCTTATATATTCACACTGAACTTGGTGGTGTTGAATGTTCCACACAAACCTTTATCGTGTTTTCCATAGTAGTACCGACAAACTTTGTCT
>SNQJ01S0039644.1:0-19634 GCA_010110895.2 Picea sitchensis | reverse complement strand
TACCATTCTATTTTGTCATCTTTACATTATTTTTAATCATGTTTGCTTCCATGCTTTACCGCATCTATCTTAATAAGTACACAATTACACAATTACAAAGCATTAAATTCTTTACATACTTGGTGTTGGCACAGGGGCAAACCCAGGGTTCAATGCTTCAACAACGCACCAACAAAACCCTGACTACCAACCCTTTCGGCAACACCTGCGAAGAAGATGAAGTCTCACCTGATATAGCGGCAAGGGGGGTTGCAAGACTCAAGTTTCTACAACCTAGCTAGGACACAGATCTGTGATTACACACTTCAACAGAGCACTTAGCCAATAGTATGCATTCAGTTATGATTCTTATTCACTTTGCAGATTAACCCTAAATACAGAACAATGCTGTAATAAACATATCAACACCTCTAAGCACTTAGCATCAGTTCAGATCTAACATTCATTCACATCATAAAGCACTAAGAAATCATATATCTATCTATCATACATCAAGAATAGTGCACTAAGCAAAAATCAATATAAACACCATAAAAATCATTGCACAAAGCACATCAACACAGGATATACGTGGTTCACCCCAGTGTGGGGCTACGTCCACTAACTCTTCTTCTTCTTTATTAGTCTTCTTCAATCTTCTTACATGCAACAAGCCACAGAACAACTTCGCAAAGGGCAGGAGATCTGAGCGCACCTCGCCAGATCCTCCTCCCCTAGATTAGGTCAAGGCACAAAGACAACTAAAACCACTTGCACTTAGCTCTGTAAGTCTCTCATACAGTATGCACGAATCATTCACAACTATTCGCACTTAGCAACCCTCACTGGTTCTTGCACAAAGCCGATCAAAACTAGTAACTCTACTTGCACTTAGCCATTCTACTTCTTACATTCTTAGCCACTTATTTATACATTACAAAAAGGGCCTAACACATGAGTAAACCCATGGGCCAACATCCCATAACCGTTACATAAACCCTAAAACCCAAAAATCCAGCAAAAAGGGCGAGGTCCCGCAATCTCCGCTTCGCCTGGGTGCTCCTTCTTCGACCAGCCTGTCGAAGTCCTAAAAAATGGTCAAACATGACCATTGTTTCCTCAAAAATTGGTCAAGGGCCAACAGGCCCCCAACACTCACCTGTGACTCATCCCGAGTCACTCTAGTCTAGGAAATAGTGCTTCAAAAGCCGCAAGCTTAGCTCGAGCTTCTTCAACTTGCTACTTCGCCAGAGCCTCCTGCTCGATGAACTCCTGGATTACTTTCTCGGTGATAGGCCCTTCGAGGCATTGTTTCATTGTTGCGACCACCTATTCCAACTGTGATCCTTGTCCCTCGAGCTCTTCAAAAAGTGTGTAGGCTTTGTCCTGCACCGATTGGAGGCTCTGTGTCACCTCCATCACTCTGTTCTGGATGGAAATGACCTGTTGTTAAACTGCATGTTGCTCCTACGACCTTTTCATCTTTTCCACTGCTGTAAGCTGCTTCATTTGTGCTTACACCATCGACACCTGCTACTTCGCCTCCTGGAGTTGTGCCTCCAATTTCCTTAGCTCCGGGTCTTCTGCAAGGCACTCGTAGGTATGCACACTTTGGTCACTAAGTTGCTTGAATTCTGAATCCAACGCCTTGATTATTTCTACTGTGCTCCTGGCAGTTTCTTTCTTTTGATCTCATACTTCCTGTACACTGTTAGGCACTGCTTGAAGTTCTAGCTCTGCTACTCTTGCTTGAAGCAACTAAATGAATTCAACGAGCTTCCCCACTCGGCTCTCTGTTGTCTCTTCTTCCATCTGTGCCAACCCCAACACAGAGTGAAGTACTCTATTCACAGCTTCTCTAATCCCAATTTTCTCTACGAGCAACTGGTCTTCGTCTTTCTGGATTTGCTCCTTGTCTTTTTCAAACTTTGCCTGAAGGTCATATGTGTATGTTGCGCAACCCAAAGTTTCTCTAAGGCCTCCTCCTTTGCTTGCTTCAAGGCCTCTGTGGCCTGTTCTTTTTCCTCTTGGACTCGACGAAGGCGATCCTTTGTCGCATATGCTAACCTTCGCAATTGGGTGGGATCATCCCCCAATTCTACACTTTATGATGATGACGGCACAGTAGACAACTGCGATGATAAGGTCAACATCATCCACTGTGAGCACATTCTATGACTTGGTCTTATTGGCTCGGGATTTCTTCCGTGTTGAGGGTTTCTTTGGAGAAACCTTCCTTTTCTTTGATGTATCTGCCTCTCTTATGGGATCATTCGACAGTGTTACTTCACCCTTTTCTTGCTTGTCTTCTTTTCCTTCCTCTTATTGGTTTATTTCGTCGCCTCCTCCTCCTCCAGGTGAGTGACATGTAGTTTCCTCTGATGCGTTGTCCTTCTCTTCACTGTCTATGTCCTGCACTTCCTCCAACTTCTTCTTGTTCTTAGCGCTACTTGGGCCATCATTCTCCATTTGGGTAACCACAGGACTTCCGATGAGGTCGGGGTCAGACAATTTGACATATCCAACTGGTACAAGGAATTCAGCTAGCCATTCTTTAATGATCTCTTCCAGGTCTTCTTCGGTCAAATTATAATACGACTGCAACTCCTCTTTACTTTCATCCTTGCACGCAGTGATCTAAATAAAGTGGCGGTTTGCGCAGAACTTCTCTAGTGGTCTGTAAGTATGCAAGGTGTTCGTTGTCATTCAGGGGAATGACTCAATGGCATGCGTGAGATGTAGGTAGTAACTGTGGAACACCGCGTTTGATTGCCACTACTTCGCCATGTCGCTTGAATACCACAAAGTGGTGAACCTCACGGCCAGTGGTTCTGATGGATCCACTGCAGGGAATGTTGCTCCCTCTAGCATTTCCCAAGCAACAAATGCTATAAGAATTAATAACCAGCTGAAGTGGAATTCATAGCCTTGGTCCTGTGCTTCGTGACAATGCTTCTCCAACTCATTGACGAGATGACTCACCCAGTTCATCTGCATCCCTTCAACGCATTTTCCTGCAAGGTCGACTACGAAGCATGTGACTTGTGTCGGCCTGTTCCTTCTGACGAGATTTCTCACTATCAACTGACAAGCTAGGCACATTGCACCATCCTGGATGGAGGCTACCTTGTAGCCTTGCTTTCCTTTCTCCACATTGTCATATGATTCTTTGATTCATTGTGCCAAGGAGCGATCTGATGTCTTCCTAGAGTAGAATTTTTGAGGGTCTGGTCCTTGCATGCTTAGTCCAGTAATGAGGTGGATCAGCACCGGATCCATAGTGATGCACCTATCCAACCACAGGTACCCACCATGGAAGCACGACAGGAGGAGTTTAACGCACGCGTTAACCTCATGATGTCTGTCGAAGTGTGTAATCTTCATCACATTCAAGATGGTTGATCTTGTGATCTCCTTGATCCACGACTGGGAAATGATCTTAGGTTTCTTCCCAATCGTCTTTTTCAGGTAGCGATGTGGTGTGAGCATCGCATAATTCTTCCTATTGCTAAGGTTAAAATCACTTATCTTAAGAGTTGGGATCAGTCCCAACTACGGTCCTACTGCGCATATCCCTTTCGGGAGGTACGTCGTGATGAGTGTGTATTCAAAATCTCTCGGGACCCTGTCATGACTAACCGCGCTAGCCAAGGGCAGGATGTAGTCGGTCAAGACCGACGAGATCTGCTTTTCATTCACTAGATCATCGCGGTGCTTGCATCTTTTCTCGAGATGGCCCAGATCAATGTCCAGTCGAGGGGAATGCTTGCAATCCTCCCATCGACAAAGCCTGTATACCTGTAGACATAACCTTCTCGTCCATAAGGTCAATCAAGATTTCTTATACCGACTTCTCTACTGCGCTACGTTCGCCCGACATATACGCTCATGGTCAAATAGATTGGGTAGGTGAACATATGATCAAGGTAATCAAATCGGTGGCAAGGTCTTAGACAACACAACGTGGTATGTAATCACTTCTCTGCTAGCTCGAATATCTCAGTTTGCAAAAGTGGCCCCTGTGCGACATTTGATGAAATAAATAAACAACGTCGTAACAGATTCCTTCAAAGGGTCGAAATGCCTCAATCCATCCATTATGGCACGGTCTCAATGGTCCAATGGTGATCTTTCCAGCAATAACTGCGTTTCTAATGGTCGAGATGACTCCAATGGTCATATAGCTTCGTCATGGAGAAGTTCCTTTCTGTGTAGTTCTGTTAATCTGACGAGGTTCAAGTTCTGCAAGCCTACCTTCTGCGAAGTATTCTCTAGAATTTCCTGCAGTTTTTCTAACTTTTCCTTCTTCTTACTGAGATTTCTTGCCTTCTGCCCTGTGATTTGAGTCTTTGGATTCCTCTTTCCATTCTTATTCTTATTTTATCCTAGCGTAGTAATTTCGCACTGCTGAGGGTCTTCCAAAGGGTTTAGGTGTGATATCTCTTCCCTTACTATTCCCGGGGTAGATGCACTTCTCTCCTGCATGGATAGGGTTTTCAAGCCTTCCTGCATTCTTGCAACTTCGAAAACTAAGTCTTTGCCCCTTAGCTGCTTCGACTTGTCTTCTTGTTCTTCTATTAAGCACGCTATTCTCCTAGCCATGAAGTCCCTTAGTTCTTGCTTTTTCTGTTTTGTAGCTTCTTCCTCTGCTTTCCTCTAGATATGATCTGTCTCAATCCAATTATTTCCTAACAAAAGTGAAAACAGGATGCTATTCTCCACAAACTTAATGACTTCAAATTCTTCTTCAGTCGATGTTCCATGGGAAATCATAGGTACATGAGTAAGTCTTCCACATAGGGTTATCATCTTTCCTTTAAAAAATCCTATCCTCCCCAATGAAGGAATCATAGTTGGATTTCCCAAAAGTTCCCAAGTACTTTCTCGCATAAGATTCACATGTGTTTCCTCAATCATTATAGGGAAATCCAAAACTTCATGACCAATAGCCTTACAACAAAGACAAATAAGACCTATGCCAAAGAATTATTTAGCAAGATGCCACAGTCTTCTGTAGTTATAACATAATGTCACTCCTCTCTTTCTCTTAAACGATCCCCAAACTTTCCTGTACTGGGCACTGGGATCACAATAATGGACCTGCAATCTGCAAACATTCTTTCTAGGTTCTTGCATCCACTTGTTAATCCAAAAATTATTTATGTGCATAGGAATAACATATCTTTCACTATCTCTATTAAATCTATTATGATCAAGTCTTCCTTCTTCTATTTGTGCCCTAGTTTTCATAATAGGACCAAATCTATCAAACATACCTAGATTCATACTTTCGAAGCAAAAATTTCCACATATCTTACCTTTATCAGAGCACAAAGCTTTAAGATATTACCTCTTTCCTTCAGATCGAACTTCCTTCTCTTAGCATAGAGATTCTCAAGTCAAGTAGGATACCGCACACTACAACAACAGATCTACGCACAAAGCTTTCTTCTTTCTTCAGTTCCCAACAATCACAGTTTCAAGTCCCGACAACTGAACCATTTGTTGGCACAGGGGCAGACCCAGGGTTCAATGTTTCAACAACGCACCAACAAAACCCTAACTACCAGCCCTTTCAGCAACACCTACGATGTTGTTGAAGTCTCACCCGAGGTAGAGGCAGGGGGGGTTGCAGGACTCAAGTGTCTACAACCTAGCTAGGACACAGATATGTGATTACACACTTCAACATAACACTTAGCCAATAGTATGCATTCAATTATGCTTCTTATTCACTTCACAGATTAACCCTAAATACAGAACAATGTTGTAATAAACAGATCAACACCTCTAAGCACTTAGCATCAGTTCAGATCTAACATTCATTCACATCATAAAGCACTAATAATCATAGATCTATCTATCATACATCAAGAATAGTGAACTGAACAAACATAAGCATAAACACCATGAAAATCATTGCACAAAGCACATCAACAAAGGATATACGTGATTCACCCTAGTGTGGGGCTACACCCACCAACTCTTCTTCTTCTTTATTAGTCTTATTCAATCTTCTTACATGCACCAAGCCACATATCCAACTCTGCAAAGGACAAGAGATCTGTGCACACCTTGCCAGATCCTCCTTCCCCAGATTGGGTCAAGACACAAATACAACTACAACCACTTTCACTTAGCTCTGCAAGTCTCTCATACATTATGCATAAAAAATTCACAAGTATTCGCACTTAGCAACCCTCATAGGTTCTTGCACAAAGTCGATCAGAACTAGTAACTCTACTTGCACTTAGCCATTCTACTTATTACATTCTTAACCACTTATTTATACATTACAAAAAGGGCCTAAACATGGGTAAACCCATGGGCCTACATTCCATACCCGTTAGATAAAACCTAAAACCCAAAAATCCCGCAAAAAGGGCAAGATCCCATGATCGTCACTTCGCCTGGGCACTCCTTCTTCGACCAACCTGTCGAAGTCCCAAAAAATGGTGAAACATGACCAGTGTTTCCTCAAAACCTGGTCAAGGGCCAACACTTGGTGTTAGATCAACCCCACACTTTAACACCGACATAGATAATATTTAATATTATATATTTCTCCCCCTAAGTCTAGAAATATCATCTCTCTTATATATTCACACTGAACTTGGTGGTGTTGAATGTTCCACACAAACCTTTATCGTGTTTTCCACAGTAGTACCGACAAACCTTTATTGATAATGACTTTCCCTAATAATAATTAAAAAAAACATTTTAAATTGTGTTTCTTGAAAACACTTATCATTCAAGAAAATCAATTCCAAAGGAATTGAATCTAAATATAACTTCATTTATTGACTTATTTATTCTTTATAAAATGAAGGATAAACATTTTAATATTTACATTTTTTATAACCAAACTTTTTATGGATATAAATATTATCTACAAAATAAATAAATAAATCCCCAAATAAAAATATTTTTTTTAAAATTGCTATTAAATTTTGTATTGACATTAAAAATATAAATCAAAAAGAAACAATTTCAAATACATAATCTTCCTATTATAACACAATTCATAACTTTTCATAAAAATATAAATTAATTGTTGTCCCACTCATTTGTAACAACATATAAATAGAAAACAATATACAACCTAATATTATATATCCATAAAATACATTTTTTATAACACTGTTAAATTATTAAAATTTATTTATGATGATGATAATGTAACGTCCAAACCTTAAAAGGGTAAGTGATTACTACTAAATATTAATTTATAACACTAACAATTTTTATTTCTTTTTGAAATTTATATTTTTAAATATATTTATATTAAATTAAATTTTAGAGTTTTATAACCCTCTCATAGTATTAAAACTAATTTATATGAGAGTTTTAATTTAATATGACATTGATTTATAAGAGTTTTATTATGACATTGACTTATATTAAAATTAGAGTTTTAATTGAATTTATTAAAGGCTTCAATGAGTTTATGAGAGTTTTAATTTAATTTATTAAAATTAATTTTAAGGTTAAATTAATTTATATGAGAGTATTAAAATTAATTTTAGAGTTTTATATGAGAGTTAGAGTTTGTAACACTTCAAATTATAAAAATTAATTTATATTATACTACTAAATATTAATTTATTACACTTTCAATTTTTTATTTTTTTTTAAATTTACATTTTTAAATATATTTATATTAGATTAAATTTAAAGGTTTTATAACACTGTCAAATTATTAAAATTAATTTATATGAGAGTTTTAATTTAATATGACATTTACTTATATAAAAGTTATAATATGACATTGATTTATATTAAAATTAGAGTTTTAATTTAATTTATTACACATTCAATGTGTTTATGAGAGTTTTAATTAGAGTTTTAATTTATTAAGTGTTTATGAGAGTTTTAACCATACAACATGAGTGGGCCTAATGGTTAAGAACACGTGTTTCCTCCTAAGAGGTCACAAGTTCAAATCGGTTGGATAGAGAGGTCTCATACACCAATTTAATGTGGCTTGGCCGTGACAAAATATCAATGCTAATGAATTAATGTTGAGTACTAATAGTGATGTATTAATGCTAATGTAAATCAATAAGAAAGTATCAAAAACATTAATAAAATGTTAAATCAATGATAAAGTACTAATAAAGTAAAATTTATTAATATTTTCAATTTTAACATTTTATTAATAAATAAAGTATAATTGATAATAATAATAATATAATTATGATTCCATTAGATTATATTAAATCTTATACTTAAAAAAAATCTATTTTTATTTAAATTTATAGATTTGAAAAATAATACTAAAAAATAAACAATAAACATTGTTTAAATATTCTAAATTAAAAATATTAAAATTTATATCATAAACATATAAAAATATTGAAATTGGTAAAAATAATAATAACAAATGTGGTTCTCCTAATAATAATAATAATATAGTTTTGATTTCATTATATTGTGTTAATTTCTATTAAAAAAAAAATCTATTTTTATTTAATTTTATAAATTTGAAAAATAATAATATAAAAATAAACATTATATAACTATTTTTAATAAAAAATATTAAAATTTACATTATAAAGATATAAAAATAATGAAGTTAGTAAAAAAAAAATAACTCCATTCATCTATGGTCTCACTACGGGTATCCCTACAGGTTGTAGTAGGTCGCCCTACCTAAACCGATCATCATATCGGTCTCCAAGCCCCATTGCTGGCTGGAAAGGCTCGACTTCAGAACAGTACGTGAAGCTTCCGCCTCATACGGCTCCTCCCAGGATCGGAGTTATTGGCTCGGTTCGAAGAAGCGATATGGCAGGCAGTGCTTGTGTGGGGAGTTTCAGGTTGTTGCACGCCCCCCATTCCCCTCGGGACACTTTTTTAAAATAAACTTTGGTCATCTATTTTAAACAAATTATTAAAAGTGATTTTGATGATGAAATTCAATTTTTGTTTAAACAAATTTTTAAAATAATATTAAAAAAATAAATATTATATAAAAAAAAATTACTAGTAAAAATCTATTTTAAAAAAACTTACTTAAAAATCTATTTTAAAAAAACTTAAGTATAAGTCTATTTAAAAACTCGAACAGATTATTAAAAGTGACCTTGGTCATGAAATTCTTAAGTATAAATCTATTTAAAAACTCCAACAGATTATTAAAAGTGACCTTGGAATTCAATTTTTGTTTAGTTTTTAAAATAACATTAAAAAAATAAACATTGAGCCTAGGGAACGCTAAAGGTAAAAATGGGATGCATATTGAGCAAGTGGGCACAATTGGTGGAAATAGGTGGTAGGCTCAGACTTGCACGAAGTAAAAATGCCCCATTAATTTTCCCTGATAATTTAATATCATGTCTTGTAATGTTTTCTTAGATCTGATATAGCTATTTGCTCTGTGTTTTTCCTGTATATAAATATTTGTGTGGCATAAAAAGAATCCAGTGTCGTATCAAGAGTCTCGGGCTATTTAAAGGCACAATTCCACTCTTGCGACACATTTGAGGCCGTATCAGTAGTCTCGGGTTATTTAAAGGCACAGTTTCCACTATTGCGACCTCCTGAAAGATTTGCTAGTTTTTGCCTGAGCAATCGGTCAGGAGCCTATCTAACTCTCTCTCCGGAGTAGAGGACAAGATTAAAAGCCCTTCTTTTCTGTGCAGAAATAGTAATATCTACTATAATGGATTCCAGGTCAGTATCTTTTAGAGAAGTTAGAAATGTTGAAGAATCAAGTACCTTTGGATCTGACCCTGTAAATAGCCTTGAGTCAATGTTTGCTTTCAATAGAAGTCAAAGTATAAATCATGCAAGTATAGAAGAAGTCGAATTAAATCCCCAAGCTGCATGGAAATTACCTCCCATCTCTCCTAGCAGAGTATATCAATACCTAAACATGTTTCATCTTAAAGATGTCACCAAAGTCATTGTAAAAGAATCTGTAAGTAGAATACAACAGAACAGTGATATCAATCAAACGATTTCTCTTATCAATCCAAAAGAAGTCCAAAAGGAAGCCAAAAAACACGGAACCAACTACCTTCACTTTGGATGTATCATAATTGGAATCAACCCACTAGTCCATAAGGGAATAGACTCTTATGTGTTATGTACAGTCAGAGATTTGAGCCATAATAAGTTCACTGATTCCATGATAGGAGGAATAGTTGCCCCTCTTTCAAATGGGCCTGTATATTTTGATTGTTATCCAAATTTCTCTGTTTATACCTTTGATGAGAATATTGCAAATATATTAAAATTGCAGATTTGAACAACTGGATTTGACATGTGTCCTACCAAGACAAATATATCTATCCAAGCTAGAGGATGTTTTAGACATACCAACACTCTATTTCCTGTCGTCTTACATGCCCCTAGCAAAGAATCTCAGTCAAGCACTTTGGTCATAACAGATCCATTGAATCAAAAGATGGAACATTGTACCATAAAATGGGAAAACCTATAATTCCCGACTGATTGGGTCATTGTTACCCCAAGGGCACTAATACCAAGATCTATCACCTCTGCCCAAATTAAAGAAACTTCGGGCTCTGTAGTTATTTCTTTTCCCCAAAGAAATCTTTCCAGATCTTCTTCTTGTATAAAGTCTACCCCTACATTCCCTTCTTCATCTTTCTGTTTACATGCCTCACTACAGTCCTTAGCAAACCAAGTGGGAAAAATTCATTTTGCAGTAATTTTTTTTTATTGTGGAGACTTAATTACCCTATCTACTCTTTCTGCATTTGAAGAAAATGAAAGGGTACAATTTGAGCATGCCAATCACAATCCAAGGACAAATTTACCTCCACCAGTCTCTACTGCAAAAGACCAATGTCCCCATCCTCAATGTTCTGACATTCCTTTCCCACATGACTCTCATGTTTTGGTTATTCAGAATAACCATTGTACATAAATAAATCAGAGAAAAGAGGCTTATGTCCCAGATGATATAAGAAGACCATCTGCTCCAAAAATTAAAAAAAATATTTCTCTTTCCAAAGGATGTATCAAAGACACAGTTAAATCAGAATGGATGAAAGAAATGTTAAATTGGGATTTGTTCTCTCATCCAAGAGCAAGAATTTGCCAAAAAGACTTCAAATGAAGAAAATGTTGGATTAGCCCAAAACTGGAAACATTTTATGGATAAGGAGAATATTTATGTATCCTTTTATGAATGGCATTACAAAGAAAAATATCTAGCCCTTTCAAGGGTGCTAGTTCCTCAGAAATCTAGCCTTATGTGTTGTCCAGTACACACCTTGTCTATATCCGATTTGGGAAGAGAGATCAACAAAATCAAGAAAACCATGGCAAATGTTCCAGAGAAGAAGAAAGAAGATGAAAGTCTTCAGGTTAAGCATCAGAAATATCATGTCTTGATTGAATTAAAAATTCAATATTTACATTTCAGATTAAAGACATTGATAGATACTGGATCTAATTTGAACATGCTAAATAAGCATGTTATCCCTATATCCTTATGGGAAAAAACTCAATCTATGGTTGTGGGACTAGGAAACATTCCAAATGATATTTCATTGCAGATTCCAGAAGCAAATCTTTGTTTCCAAGACTATTGCCTAAAGTTAAAATTTCTCTTAGCAGACATTCCTATTGCCTGTATCCTTGGTACTCCCTTCCTTGCAACAGTCTCGCCTCATGGTTCAACCATGGTAACTCCAGAAAATCCAGGATACTTTATCACAGTCCCTTCCCCACGGGGTAGAGTCACAATTAAACTTCCTTTTGTATCTACCCCAAGGATCTCAGATGGTGTTCACTTAACCCTCAAAAATAATGAAACAATAAAAGAAATGAAGCAGTTCCAAATAGGGATCAGAATAAGAGATCAATTAAAAAGGGAAGACATACAAGAAAAAATTCTTCTATTAAAGAAATAATTCATTAACTCAGTCTACTCAGAGAATCCTACTGCCTTTTGGAAACAAAATAAACATGAATTTTCCCTTCCATATAGAGAATACTACCAAGGGAAGCCTTGCAAAAGCCGAGCCATACCAATGAATGTTGAATATCAGAAGCTATGCGCAGAAGAAATTAAGGGTTTATTGGATAAATAACTCATTAGAAAATCCACTAGTCCTTGGAACTGTTATGGGTTTTATGTAAATAAACATTCAGAACAAATCAGAGGAGTTCCTAGATTAGTAGTGAATTACAAAACCTTAAACAAAGTTTTAGCTGATGATACATATCCCGTTCCAAATAAAAGAAGTTTGGTCACCAGAATTGTAGGGGCGAAAATATTTTCAAAGTTCGATTTAAAGTTAGGATTTTGGCAGGTGGCCATTAGTGAAAAGGATAAATTTAAAACTGCTTTTAACGTCCCTGCTGGGCATTATGAATGGAATGTGATGCCATTTGGATTGAAGAATGCTCCTACAAAATTTCAAAGGGTTATGAATGATACTCTCAAGCCATACTTTGATTGGCTTATTGTTTATATTGATGACATTCTTGTCTTCTCTTCATCCATAGATCAACATTTTAAGCATCTGAAGAAGCTTCTGCAAGTGATCAAGCAAGCTGGCCTAGTCTTATCAAAGAAAAAGATTGATCTTTTTCAAACTCAAATAAAGTTTCTTGGTCATACTATTGACAATGGCCAAATTACTCTGCAAACTCATGCTGTGGAATTTGCAGATAAATTTCCAGATAAAATTCTTGATAAAACACAACTACAAAGATTTTTGGGAAGTTTAAATTACATAAGCCATTTTTATAAAAAATGTGCCCACGATAGAAAACTTCTCAATGATAGGCTAAAGAAGGAACCAAGCCCCTGGACAGAAGCCCATACCCAAGTTGTGAGAAATATTAAGGCAAAGACCAAGAATCTCCCAATCTTGCACATCTATGTGTATGATCTTCCAAAGATAGTAGAAACTGATGCAAGCAATATTGGCTGGGGAGCAGTGTTAAAACAAGTTAGGGATAAAGGAAAAGAAGAGGTCATTCAATTTGCCTTTGGTTTATGGCAAGTAACAGAAAAGAACTATTCTGCTCTAGATAAAGAAATCAAAGATGCTTTAAATGCCATACATAAATTTGAAATTTATTTGATCTATAAAAAAATTCTTTTAAGGACTGATGCTGCAGCAATGAATAAAGTCCTTAACAAAGATCTGAAGAATCCTGGAGATTCTAAATTTGCTAGATGGCAAGCTCTCTTTAGCAGTTTTGATTTCTCTATAGAACATATCAAAGGAGAATTTTGAGAGTTTAGGAGTCCGAGTCTCTAAGCTTCTCTTCTGTCTGAAGCTTCGTGTCTGTAAGTCTGTAAGTCTGTAAGTCAAGCGAAGAGCAGTCTGCTCTAATTCTGTGCATATGGCACATATTGTAATACCCAAGTGATTTTCTCTTATTAATATAATATCAAATTCTTCCGCATATGTGTTTAAAGCTCTGACGTTTCTCTGTTTGTCTCATATTATGCACTCATTGTGATCTCGCTTATTTGTCTATATCTGCAATCGATGTTCCTTGGTACTGTCTGATATAGTTCACTCATCCAGATAATAAGGTTTGTTGGTAGTCGGTATAAAGGGACGACCGAGCACCGGTAGTAAGTCCCACTAAGGCAAGTGGTCGTGAAAGGGCAGTTGTAGGTGCGGAGGGTCCACGGAAAGCCAGCTATAGGGTTCACATAAAACTCAAAAGCCTGATGGACTTCGGGTGGTGTGGTTCATAGTTCAGACAAAGTAAAGTGCTTAACCCGACGATATTGGTTTTGTCGAGAGTAACATAGACTAGAAGACCAGATAGTGAGAGGAGATAGTGCATGAGACAGAGTGCAAGTAGTCAAACTTCATACTCTGACAGAAGAGGCCTCTAACAAAGCTATTCGTTTGGAGCAGTTTTACAAATGGTAAACCAATTATTCTAATGGATAATCATTAAAATGTCTAAAGTTATAGGGATCCCAATGTTGAGTATAGATTTCCCTGAATAATTCAGGATCCTCTCCACTTTCTTCATCTAGATGGAGTACATACTTGGTTCGGATTACCCATGGATGTTTTTCTCTTACAAACGTCATCTTATATTCTTCTTTTGAAAATAGATCATCAATAGTTTCAAGCCTTCTATTATGGAAGAGAAACATTCTGCCAACTTTTGATACTTGAGGATGTATGCCAACTGGATTTAATCCAAAATTGTGCCACCATTCCATTAACCAGTCAGGTTCAGGGCCCAAAATGAAGGAATCTGCAAATTTTATCATACAGTAATAATATTTATATCTGTCTATCCAAAGACAAACATTAAACCACATTGCTTTATAATGATGATAATTTATATTAAACAATTTTTCTTCTGGATTCCCGTTCGACCAATCTTGTATTGTCCTCATTCTATTGATTTGGAAGAAGTTCCAAGCATGAGTTTCTTGCCATCTTTGTGCCTGCTGATCGAACCATTCTCTGTTAGCAGACCTGATTCTGCCGAGATCTCTCATTTCTACCATTTTTTCTCTAGAAGCAATAGTAGAAGCCTGGTGCATTCTGCCAAGTATATGCTGAGAAGGAAGTACATTTATATTAGTATTTCTTGAAAATCTAGGCAACCCCAATTCTATTTTTTCTGAAGCCCTGAGCTACCATTCTGGTATCCAATTATTTTCAAAAATTTCCCAGGGAGTATTATCAGCCAAATGATGAGTAACATGAGCATTTCGCTAATCATCCCAAACTTCTACAGTTACCAGGCTTTTCTTGCAATAAGCAATTTGAGTATGAGATTCTGAGACGAATGGCAGTTCAATCCTTTTGGGAGGGTTCTTACTTATACTTGGTAATGTAATAAAATATCCTGGTCTCTTGTCTAGACAACTGCAAGAACCATGTGGTTCTACAACAGAAAGGAAAGGAGTACCAAGGATACAGTCTACTGGTAGATCTGAGATTTGGTATTTCATTCCTAAAGCGTATTCTCCCAAAATCAAAATACCTTTAGGGACTTCAAACTGAAAAGAAGTATTTACATTTCCTAGTCCAGTGGCTGAGCCGAAACTAGGAAGCCAATATTTTGCAGGGATAAGATCTTTGTTCAGCAAGTTTAGATCAGATCCAGTGTCTATAAGTGCAGTTAAGAAAAATGTTTCTTGATTTATCTCTATCTGGATCTTGACATAATATTTTTGATATCTTATGGGCATGATTTTCATACCTGTCATCCCTTGCATTTCTATTGTTGTCTGTTCCTGAACAATTGATTCAAAAGGGGCATCTTCAAGGGGAGGAGGGATGGAATCCAACCTCTCTTTTATTGCTTTGATTTCTTGTCTTGCCCATGAATCAATCTTGAAGCTATATTCTGCATCTCCTTCCATCCTCCTGACTTTTTATTTTAGTTCACAGACTTCCTTCTTTAGAGAAAAAACTTCTTTAGCCAAGTCAGTAACAAAGGTGTTCTGTAACCTTGGTTCTCTATTGAATTTGATATATGTCTTTGTATTTTTATCAAAGGAAGCATCAATAAACAAAGGTTGTCTCTTTGATAATTCAGGGTGTTTATTCTTTTGTTCTGCTTTGACAGTCTTAATGAAGGTCTCAAGGAGAGAGTTTTTCATGTCACCTTCAGGGAGGCTTTTGATTTGGGCAAACATCTGTGCCTCTTGATCACCTGTATTCTGGAACATGCAGACTTTTATCTTTTGTTGTGTTTCAGGTTCTGATTCAGAATCAAAATTATCAGTATTACTTTCACAAGAGCAGAAATTAGGATTGCTACAATTGCAATACTAATTCATCAAAATTTCTTTTTCTGAGCTATATTCAAACTCAGATGTGCTTCTAGAAGTAGAACAACATCCTTCTCGAAGAAGATGAACTTGTTCTCTTTTAAAAGGATTGTAGGGGAAGTTATTAGTATCATGATTGTTTGCCCCACATCTGTTGCAGTGAGTCTTTAAGACTAACTGTTTTCTTTCCTGAGCCTCTTTTGCTTTTTGTTCTGAGAATTTTCCTTTAGATTTTCTAGAGGCTACATTTTCTGGACAATTATGAGCATAATGCCCATGGTTTCCACAGATCCAGCAAATAATTCCTTGTTTTGCTTCATGAGTGTGACTTTTGAGCTTAATATCTTTAGGCTCATAATAATGAGTTATGGGTCCATACTTGTATCTAACCTTGTATTTTCTACCCTTTTCTCCCCTGAATTCTTTTGGCTTCTTTTTTCTTTTTCTGGCCAGATTTGTAAGGTACAAGCCATATTGTTCACAGATAGATTTTTGGTCAGGGAGATATGAGGACTTTGACACAGAGTTTTGTACTTTCATTCTAGTGCATAGTCCAATCAATGCTTTGGTTATCAGGGAATAGATTTCCCCCCAGGTGTACATTTCGTAAGGAAGTTTGAATACTTCCTCCATTTTGAGGTACTCTACAAATTTACTTGGTAGGGTTGTCAAGTAGACTTGTTTCCATAATAAGTTTTCACTTTCTTTAACCTCAAAAATTCTTTGTGTCCATTCTTTATGAAATTGCTCATACTCAGACATTTTCCTGCATTTCATATTCATGAGGATGATCTCATGTTTGTCTGCAATTTCATTTTCTGTTCCACACCAGTGCTCAAGTATTGCAGTGGTAAGAGCACCAATCATATTGTTTACTGTAGTTCCATCAGTATGATATACAATATCCCCTTCTTCATCTTTAAGGATCTTTTCTTCCATTTTTGTAATCAATAAGGGAGAATAAATAACTTCCCACCATTTGCTAAGAGTTCCTGTGAAGCACTGAATGATTGTTTTACATGCCTCTACTTCAGTTTTTCCTTTCATACACATAATCTTGTATGAGACATACATTCTGTCAATCATCTGCCTTATTTGTGAAATTGACAGATTATCAATGTTCCATTCTTGGAACCAATCTTCAGCAAAGGTTTGAGTATCTGGAAGTCTACCTTTCCCAACTAGGTCAGGGGCTGATGGTCTGGTAGAATGATGTGGAAGGTTTTCATAGGCTGGGTTTTTAACAGTCACTAAAGCATGCCTATCTTTAGAAGAAGATTCATGCAATTCTTCTTCTGGTAGAAAATGCAATGGAAATATTTTTACAATTTCTATCTCAGAGGGTTTATGTACAGGAGATAGAATGGAAATATGAGAGCTTGGAAGGATAAAGGAACTAGGAATAGGTTTATCATGATGACTACTTTTGCCTTTTATTTCTGTCAAAGATTTTCCCATAGTTGAAAAGGCATTACCTAATCCTTCCATTATTTCTTCATGGTTTCTGCTAGATTCTCTGGCCCTATAGGAAATTTCTGATAGAGAAGAATCCATTTTATCCTTTACTTCAATGACTTTCCCTTGTATTTGATCCACAGATTGTACTATAGTATTTGTGGATACTTGAAGATCCATAATTTGATATTTTCGTACATAGTCATTGGTTATGAAAGTGTGTGTAGCCATTCCTCTTAAAGCAGTATTTGTCCAATTAATTTGTTCAGAAACTGACTGGACTCTTTTATCAATTCCGGACAATTGAATGGCTTCTTCTGATAGTAATAAAGGATCTTCTTTTACTTGTTTAGCATTATCTTCTAGCACAATTCCCTTAAAAGGTGGAAAAGTGGAATTTGATTCAACAATACTTTCATCGATTCTTTTCCACTTATGTTTTGGAGAAGGACATTCTGAGGTTTCTCCTACCATTTGAACTACAGTTGCTTGTTTTAATTTCCTCCATTCAAAGAAGGAAATCCAACAATCTTCTTCAGTCATAAACTTCTGCCAGTCTTTAGATAGACTCAATTTTTCAGGGTATGGTATGACTGTATTAAATTCTTTTGTTTCAGGATTTGTGAACAAATCCCAGTTCAACATTATTTTGATCCATTCTTCAGGAATAGATCCTTTCTGACACCCTCTCATGACTGTATGAAATTTATGGATTTGATCTATTGTGGGTCTTTGAATATCACTGGGTAAGGGATTAGTAAATCTACAATCAGGGATGACTGTATCACATTGTTTAGCATACCCTAACCCATACTTTGGAGTGCCAGGTGGTCTCATACCCTTATAAATGTCTTTGATTCTTGGATCCAATGATTCTATTGAAGGCATATAATGGATCATAAAGCAAAAATCATTTTCAGAAGTTGACACAGAAGATTCAAAGGTATTATGTACAGATCTAACAGACAATGAGGAATCCATTATAGTATATATTACTATTTCTGCACAGAAAAGCAGGGCTTTTAATATTTTCCTCTACTCCAGAGAGAGAGTTAGATAGGCTCCTGGCCGACTGCTCAGGCAGAAACTAGCAAATCTTTCAGGAGGTCGCAGTAGTGGAAACTGTGCCTTTAAACAACCCGAGACTACTGATACGGCCTCAAATGTGTCGCAAGAGTGGAAATTGTGCCTTTAAATAGCCCGAGACTCTTGATACGACACTGGATTTGTTTTATTCCACACAAATATCTATATCAGATCTAAGAGAGTCTGATATCATACCCAGGTTGAAAAGAAGGTCATGGCTCTGATACCATTTGTATTAGAGCCATGACCTTCGTTTCAACCTGAGTATGATATTAGACTCTCTTAGATCTGATATAGCTATTCGCTCTGTGTTTTCTCTGTGTATAGATATTTGTGTGAAATAAAAGGAATCCAGTGTTGTTTCAAGAGTCTCGGGCTGTTTAAAGGCATAGTTTCCACTCTTGCGACACATTTGAGGCCGTATCAGTAGTCTCGGGCTATTTAAAGGCACAGTTTCCACTACTGCGACCTCCTGAAAGATTTGCTAGTTTCTGCCTGAGCAGTCGGACAGGAGCCTATCTGACATTCTTTTAGGAGAATTGAAGATTAAACACCCCACTTTTCTACGCAGAAATAGTAATATCTACTATAATGGATTCCAGGTCAATATCTTTTAGAGAAGTTAGAAATGTTGAAGAGTCAAGTACCTCTGGATATGACCCTGTAAATAGCCTTGATTCAATGTTTTCTTTCAATAGAAATCAAAGTATAAACCATGCAAGTATAGAAGAAGTCGAATTAAATCCCCAAGTTGCATGGAAATTACCTCCCATTTCTCCTAGCAGAGTATATCAAGACCTAAACATGTTTCATCTTAAAGTTGTGACTAGAGTCATTGTAAAAGAATCTGTAAGTAGAATACAACATAACAGTGATATCAGTCAAACGATTTCTCTCATCAATCCAAAAGAAGTCCAAAAGGAATCCAAAAAACATGGAACCAACTACCTTCACTTTTGGATGCATCAGAATTGGAATCAGTCCACTAGTCCATAAAGGAATAGACTCCTATGTGCTATGTACAGTCAGATATCTAACCCATAATAAGTTCACTGATTCCCTGATAGGAGGAATAGTTTCCCCCCTTTCAAATAGGCCTGTATACTTTGACTGTTATCCGAATTTCTCTGTTTATACCTTTGACGAAAATATTGAAAACATATTGAAACTATAGATTCGAACAACCAGATTTGATATGTGTCCTACTAGGACAAATATATCTATCCAAGCTAGAGGATGTTTTAGACATACCAATACTTTATTCCCTGCTGTCTTGCATGCCCCTAGCAAAGAATCCCAGTCAAGTACTTTGGTCATAACAGATCCTTTAAATCAAAAGATGGAACATTGTACCATAAAATGG
>SNQJ01S0039643.1:52641-74353 GCA_010110895.2 Picea sitchensis | reverse complement strand
CTACTAGATAGTAGTGGATGGACAATTATTTAATGTAAAAGGGTCCTCTTGCTTAAATAAAGCCCACTAGGTAGTTGATATTCATTAATGATGAAACCAAAAGTAGTTAGGGTTTTGTTATTGAGAATTTATTTAAATAGCTAGGAGATAGAATGTTATGTTGAGTATTGGTGTATTTAGATATTTTCTTATTGAAATATCACACCACCTTAAGAGGAAAGTGAACATTGTTTTATTTATTTTTATGATCATAATACAAAGGTATACTTCACATATTTCATTTTATTTGACTCTTTTCTTTGTTTTCTACTTTTATAATCTCTAAATACCTATTTTTTGTTTCACTTCTATGAGTTAAGGAATAATACAAGTGGTATTGAATCTCTTTCTTGGGCCAACACATCTTTGGATTTCAATATATTTTTTTTAGGCAAGAGAAATGTTCTAGTGTCTATAAATAACATAGAGATTTGTCATGAAATGGGTAAACCTATGGCTAGGAAAGAATGCATGTAGAAAATACAAGTTTTGTCACTTGGTTGGACACTTTTGTAACCTCTATTGGTACCCCTTTGAGCAATAATGCATCAAAAAGCACCTGTATATGGAATTGTCTTCCATGTAACCTAGGGTATATTGGAATCCCTTTAGGTGCACCTCAAACCAACCTTACATAAACCTATGGCCATCTTATTGATATAGTACACCGAGAACAACACTTGGGGAGATCACTCAATTGTACTAGGGAATTGGGTAGTATGGATAAGGTTACAGTCTATCCTTGTTAGTTAGTCTCATGCAAGAGTTGACTAAGTACTATTGTTGGAAACCATTCAACATATCAAAGAGATATAACACTAGACACTCCTTTGTCCTTATTACCTTGGAAATGATAGCCTTTGTAGTCCACCAACAAAATTCCTACATTTTTTCATCTAAAAGGAATTTGGGAATTATGTCAGTACAATAATACTCAACTGGGAGTTATACTCCCATCAATGTATCAAAAACAAAGTAGGGGTACTTCCAACACCATTATGGGAGACCTATCTCAAAAGATTCATTGCATTGTGTTGATCGTGGGGGTACACCTCTTTAGTAACATTTTTGTTGGGACTTGCCATATAGTTGTTGGTGATACCTCTAAAAAGAATTTCCTCCAAATCCCAGTTGTATTGAAATAAGTCAGGAATAACACTTTGAATAGATATTAATTTGTACCATGATCCATACTCACAAAATGACAACCAATGAGGAACTACAAATTAAGTAATAGAATTTTTCAGACTCACTTTTTCAACTTTAGGAAATGTTTAATCACCAAAGTGTTGAAATATACTCATATGTTTCCCAATAAATGCCCCATCAATTTTCCAACTAGAAGCGGGAGCACAAAGAATGGCTAGGGTCACTATTCGCGCCTAGGAAGGATAAGGGGTCAAAACCCCACATGGATCCACCCATGGGGGAATATTCAAAAACCAACAAGAGATACCCTAATACATTCTTTTAGGGTAACCATAGTCACAACACACCCTTTCATGATCACAAATCATGGCACCACTTTCTAAAAGTGGATATAGACAACTTTCATGTTTTTTATCCATCAAGTTGGGTTACAAAAATGGAACACTATTTTTCTCTCCATGTAATTATTGATGAGATGCGAAAACTCAAAGTGGGGGTCTTATATTTCGATTTAGAGCATTGGCAAGAGTGGAAATGGTATACGAAATCATATGAAGGATACATTACTTTAACCATGTTTGTTAAGGTCATTTATCCTCATTTTGAACATGCCACTCACTATCTGGGATGCCTAACAAAATTATTCTAGACAGGAACAAATATTGAATTTATTACAACCTTTGAGAAATTGGAGGTCCACACCAAGGGCCTTGTTGATCAATGTTCAAAAGCCTTGGTCATACTTACTCATTCTATACATCCTTCACTTAGTCATTTTTTTTGCAAAATGTAGGTTGCATGAAGACCTCCTATTATCATCTCAAGTCTGAAATCCCGTGAACATGCATTCTTACAAGTCCACAAGTTCCCATAATTAGTCACTTTTATACCTTCCATCACCCCACAAGCCAATACTTATTCATTTCTTCATTTGTGGAAGTTTTGTTGTGGAAGTGAAAACTATCTTGTAACCCACAAACCCACAACCTCCAAAATGAACCTGCCAAATTTTGTGTTATGAAAAATGGATCATCCTTCTCACACTTAGTTTATTTCATGAATGCAGATGTAGGAGCTTCCCCATCATCTTCCCCTTTCATTCCTGCTTCACACAACCCACAATATTGCAATCTCCAAAAATACCTTGTCATCACTCCTTTTGCACTTTTCGTACTTCACCAATTCTCATTAATCCCAACACATGATCACCTTTTCCAAGAACATTATTATATTAATTCTAGATCAATTGTCACACATTATGAATTAACATTTTTATTTATGTGACGTGATTCTCATAAAATATCTACTTTAAATCCAAAACAAATTATTCAATTAACATTTATGAACTAAGTGTTTTTTTTTTTAAGTTAAAAAGGTGTTACCTGCTATATTATATTGACAAAAATGCATAGATACAATGTTACTTTTGCCACCAAATGTACCGCCATTTTACCGAAAACCAGCACAATTTGGGGCAAGTATGTTGTTTCAAGGAAAAGAAGCCAAAATATTGTTTCTCCATATGTCCTGCTCGAAGGAAACTAGGATAGATGGCAATATCTCGTCTTAACTCTGAACAACAAGATTGAAAACCAGACTAAAAAAGACAAGCTCAAATACCCGATGACCTGTCGTCCTCGTCCTCTTGCCACACTGCTTTGGTCTGAATGACAAACGACTGGGTGCACGTTGGACATTTTTGATTCGCTGGGGCATTGGAATAAGCATCCAGAAGCATATCCAAATGTTGTCCCATGAGGAGGGCTCAGGGCTCCTGGTCTGCCATTTGTCCTCGGAGATCAAACACTAGATCCAGGTGTGCCACGCGGAGGAGTTGTGCATACATTCCTTTTGTGTTTGCCTCGCCTGAGGTACCCTTCTTCGCTTCTGTGCTAGCCTCATCTTTGTCCATGGATTTGATGTCTGTGTGGTGCACCTTTACCATACAGATCCTCTGCGAGACCTCATCCATGTAAGGAACTTCCTCGACATAGCATGTTGGGATATCCTCACAGAGCCTCCCCCTTGTCTTGTCTCTTGCTTGAGGCTCTAGGGAAGTTGAGGTGTTTTTTGGGCATGGTATTTCCTCTATGTAGTAGGTTGGGAAATCCTCTTCAATCTTTCCCCTCAAGCTGCTTCCAGCTTGATTTTCAGGCGTAGATGGAGGATTTTCTTCTCGCTTAATGTCTGTGGGATGCCAATTATCCAGAGATGGTGGGGTCTAAGCTCTCTTCTCCATCACAGACTCAATTATGGGTGCATGGAGTGACAAAAGGGGCGACCCTCGCTCTTTGTCGAAGGATCGAGTTTGCTGGCGAGAGTGCTCATTCCATATGCTACCTCCTTTGTCGATGAGCAGCATGGGTGTGCCAAGCCGACCTGCGGCGAGGCTTGCCTCGCTCCCTAGGCATAGTGGAGGAGGAGTGAGTATAAGACAGGACACCAAGAAAAACACACCAGAGCTTACATTCGGTGGGGAGTTTCAGAGCAAGAATGAGCCGACTACATCCAGATCTCTTTGCTTTCATCTTTTTGCAGGACAACTACACCTGGCCTCTCTTTAACTCATCCATACTTAATGCTTGAAGTGCTGAAACTTTCGCATGAGGGAGAAGTCGTTCATCCGGAGGTCAGCTGTAATGGTCTGCTCCCATCGTTAATGATGAATAGATGGGGAGCGGCCTGCCACATTTAAACCTTGGCTCCATGTTATGCCGAATGGCAATGTTGCGCAACGTTTCACCCCATCCGAGGTTTATGAACCAAGTGTTCATCGTATGATATAAAGGAAATAAATGGAGAATTTAATAATGTATTAAATCCTCGTTGTAAATGGAATCACTTCAAAAAATCCACCACTTATTCACTCGAATAAACTTTGCAAAGCATGTCGAGTAAGAAAAATGAGCTATATTGTGGAGATACCATCAACACTCTTGTATGGGAAGACCACAAATTCCAATGCTCTGAAGCTTTCAAGTAGTATTCATTTCTTTCTCCTCAAGAAATAAACTCGAAAAAAGTATGTACTTATGGAATTGCACTAGTTGGGTGAATTCCATAAGTATTCAACTTCAAAGAACTAGTTTCCTGGTGTGTGAATAATTTTGATAGTAAGAAAAGATGTTATTTCTCTTTTTCCTGCAATTAAAAAAAAAGGATTAGAATTTGTGAACCAAATAATACTTTTATAGGTCCTGAATCTAATGAATTCATAAAGTCCCATGATGGAGGGGCATACCTCTTGGATATTTTTCTCACAGAGCCATCAAATGATTATGAAAAATCGTCTCAAATCGAGCTATGTTCACTCAAATACCCCTACAAGGAGTTGGCATAGTTATTTGCAAGGATTACTATACACGAATCCACAATTATTGTTCTAAGATATGTTTTGTATGTTCTACGTCATTCAATTCATGAAGATCCCATGTTTGATTGGGCTCACATTATTTCAAATGAATTTTTCTTCTAGTTGGGAAACTTTTGAAAAGAAAGGAAGTTCCATATTCTTATTTAGTTTACACCATAGTTTATTGTCATATATTTGAATACCTATCACGAGAAAAAAAATTGGATTACAATAAGGATCCAATACAATTATGCTATCCCACGCTCTGGAGGCATAAGGCTCCATATCAGTTTTACCAAGTATAGAGTGCTTTCTTGTCCACCTTTATGAAATGATTCATGGTTCCATTACACAAGCATTTTCAATAGAATCTTCAACCTTTCTTGCATGAAAGGTAGTTTTTGAGGTTCTAGCCGACTTATCAAACTCTATGGTTTTCAACGAAAACCATATTTACTCCCTTATTATGTTTCTGATAAATTTTTCATAGTGGAGGTATGCAGGAAATATAAATATTGGGAACATTTATTTAATGATAAATAGAAAACTAAATTCTTTCCACTTCCTTTCAAAATTGGAGAGATTATTGTCAAAAACATCTCCCATTTGGATGAATTCACTATTTATTTTGATCATTTTGAATTAAGACACATTCATGAATTCCAAGGATTTGACCCTAATGATTTGTTTACAACACACATGTTCATAGTCAGTTATGGTTTATCATTTACCAAGTCAACTCAATTGGATGAAGGAGGAGGGGATAAAAAAACATCAAGAAGGTTCCCCCGAGAAACACTAGGATGAAATTGAGACTCTTGTTAGCACAAATGACCAATATAGAAAAAAAGAGAGAACCACAATAAGTGGTAACCCTAGTTCACCAAACGTTTCTCAAAAACGTTATTAGACAAGGAGAAAAGCTCATGGAAACAACCAAGAACAAAGGAATTCTCTTGATACGAGATCTGATGATGGAGGTGACAAAATCCCTCCTAAAAAGGATCTTGACAAATCACATACAATTGCATTAAGTATAAAAAGGAAAATAGAGTATGTTGAAAAAGAAATTAAGGAAGTACCAGAATGTGAATTCATGGAAATTGATGTTGAAATTGGAGAGCCTGATTGGGATAAACAATGACTAATTGAAAGTAGGAAAGTGGAAGAATAAATGACTTGTGAAGAGCCATTTATTTTTGAAGAAGAATCAATCCCTCTCCACCATGCTTCAATTAATCAAAACTCAATGAAATTACAAATTGAGAAGGTAAATTTAAAAAATAAAAAAGTATCTAGAAAATGGAGCTCAAATATAGACATGATAGGAGTAAAACCTTCTAATATTTTTCAATTATATCAAACCAAAGGGGATGCCTTGAAATACTCCATTAATGAACAAGAAAAGGAGAACATGATTCTCAAAAAAACGATGCAATATTTAGAGGATACTCTACTGCCCCAACCTTTGTTTTCCAAACCAATTTGTGTAATTTGATCACTTAATGTGTTGGGCAATATACCGAAATCAATCTCAAGGTTAAAAGGTGCTTCAATTATGTTGACAATTATTAGAAATTATGTAGGAGATAATATTAAAAAGAGGGTCAACTTAATCCTTGACATTTGGGAACTATCATTCATTGCTAAATCTTTAATCTTTAATCTAAGATGAGAGACATTCTCTTCTTTATGTTTTATCCAATATAACATTTGACTACAACAAGTGGAATTGATGTTCCCTTCAACCTTAAACTTGATTATGGGGTATTATCATATCTTTTCCAGGGTTAAACTATTGAAACAAGAGTAGGAAATATAGGGGGTGGAATTAGAGTGGACTCTAATTCCTTAACCCTTTATTTAAGCATGATATTTTTTTCTTCAATATCACCCACTGACATTTCTAAATCATCGACTGTGGCTCTCTGAATTATGGCAATTTTGGATGGAGGTATGCCATTGAGATCCAACTCTGAACAAGATTTTCCTTGAGTTCTTTTATTTTTTGAATTAGATATTTCAAAAATTAATTTTTGGAGGTTTTATAAAATAAGGAATTCTGCATAGTGAAGGATTATTCCTCTAAAAATACTTCTTCTTGAATTGAAATTTTTTCTACAACTTCCTTAATTTATTGCAATTTTTTCTCATCATCAGGAAAAACTATATTTTTCGATGTCAACGTCCAAGTTCATGTTTTCAAGGATAATCTTGTTCTCAGGTACATTTTGTTATACCTCTTGTTGAGAGTTCTATCTTTTTATTTTGTCCTGGATTTTATGTGTGTTTGAATATTCAATAATATTGAGAGGGGCAATGGATCGGTATTGAGTTATTGCAGTAATTTTAACCTTCAAAAACTACATAAAAACTAACCATTAATAATTTTATTCATCATCACATAAAATCATACACATTGCAAACATATTTTTATGTGGAAACCCAACTAGGAGAAAACCGCCAACTTGAAGGAAGCACCCACTCCCTGATTTTTCCAGAACCTACTTGAAGGAGACACCAATCCCCTTGGAATATTTTAAATGATGATATAGGATCAAATCAACCTTCAAATATAATCCCAAAATTACTTCTTAAATATGCTTACAAAACTGCTCAGAACTATACCTCAAATCTGCAAACTTGTAAGATTTGCCATGAGCTCAATTTTCCATTTCTCATTCTGAAACTTGGACCTTAGATATTAGGATCTTTTATCATTATAATGCAATACGTGGAATTCAATTTAGACCTACCAAACTTCGTATATAACAATTTATCTTGAACACCTATTTAGGACTAGTTTATGGATTAGCCACAATCCCTAACTTCCAACTAGTATAAATCCATACATGTAATGAATCAATATCTAAAACGTGTACCCAATATTATTCAATAGTGTTTCTAAAATTCCTTCAATTTTCTCCCCTTGAATCATCCCCCAAAAAAACATTATAGTGAAAATGGCAAGATGACTCCTTTTGAAGAAGAAAACCCTAGTTTTAAAAACATCAACTTCCACTGAGTATACGTCCAAACCTATAATGATTCAAGACCTAAAATGTGTACCCAAGATTCCTCACTATCTCTTTTGAAACACCTCCAAGTTTTTCTATCTATATCTTTCTAAGAAAAATGTTATATCGAAAATGTCAAGATGACCTTCAAAGAAAAACCCTAGAACAAATCATCACAATACTTCATCATCCCTTGGAATTTTTCCTTTCTTCACTTCATACTCTCTTGGAAATTCGCTCCTTTAGGTTGGAATTCACTCCTCTCCCTTGGCTAGTTCAAATTGGTGTGATCTAAATTCCAAATGAGGCTCCTCTTTGTTAGATATTTAGACACTTAGGATTTAGTTAAGATCAAATTGTTCTAATTTTTCATTAAATAAAAGTGTGTTTCTTTAGTATGCATTATTATGCATTTGTAGTTAGGAAATTTGATGGTGATGATACGTTCTCGACATAGAGTGATCTATCGGTTCATATTCTCCTCGATCTTAACAACTGCAATGATCCATGGATTAACACCCAATTGGTCCATGATCTCTATTTAAAGAGAATGGAGGGTCATTTGCTGATGAATGATTGTGAGAAACTCTCTTGTGAAATCTCTCTATAAATTTCTTTTGCATTAAGAAATTGCTCCAAGTGGCTATATTGGTTGGGGTCGTGGTGGCTATGTTGTTTGGGGCCGTGGATGTTTCCCCGTAGGGGTTTTACCACATAAAAACATCAGTGTATTGATATTTGATCTGGTTGTGTGAGTTTTTAATGAAGGTGTTCATCCTTTGTTGGAATACATGTGTTGTTGAACATGGTATTAGAGTGCATATGAAGACCCACTCCCATTATATATCAAGATTGTGAAGTTGTTTTTCCTCATCTCTGGCTTATTCCATTTCCATACATTTCTGGGATGAGAGGACTAAATTGATTTTAGATCACTCGTTTCAGTGAGGAACATTTTTTTTTCACTCGAAAAGGTTTTTATTTTCCCAAGATATGACCATTTCAGTCAGATCCAAAGATATAAAGCCAGGATACGCCCTTTTAAATTTTTGCAGAGTTATTATTTCAGTTTTCAGTTTTTTATTTTTGGGTTGCTACTCATTTGGATTCGTGTATGCTCTTTTCCCCGTGCCCTATGTGATCTAGAAAAATAAAAAACAGGTCAAAAATTTTGCATTTTCCGGGTAATGTAACCAAGATCGAACCCTTGTTGTCGTCAATAAGTGAAAGTTTTTTCTTGTGTGAAAACATTTCTTTATGAGCACGCTCTCTAAGGAAATATTCAACAACAACACCCCCAATCCTCCTTATAAACACTACAATATGTTTTACACTAGCTCACTTGGTTAAAAATTGTTTTATTAAGTAAGAGGTCTTGAGTTCTAGTCTCTTTTTTGTTACTTTTTTTTAAAAAGTACATGAATCCATTGTAAATTGCATTTCACTTCAATTATAAAAGTGAATCACTATAAGTAGATTTAATATTTTGGTTTAAAACTATTTATTTTGCATGCAACTTTCCTTTATAAAGTAACTTCATTGTAATCCCCACTTATTATATAAAAGTGAGTCTCTTCATAAGAAACTTATTTGTAAAAGTGAGGTTATTTGGAGGGTTATCACCACGTGGGGNGTTTAAAACTATTTATTTTGCATGCAACTTTCCTTTATAAAGTAACTTCATTGTAATCCCCACTTATTATATAAAAGTGAGTCTCTTCATAAGAAACTTATTTGTAAAAGTGAGGTTATTTGGAGGGTTATCACCACGTGGGGAAACTTCTACTTGCCACGTGGCTTTTTGGTTACCGTTTATGCCTATTTTCAAAAGGGCATAACTTTCATATTCAAAGTCTTTTTTTAAGTGTTTTTTTTTTTTAAACACCCTAAATTTTAGATATCTTTCCATCTAGACCATCAATTTCAATTTTTAAATACATATTATCTACATATTTAATATGGATTCTTCTAGTGATATTTTTCTTACCAACACCAACTACTTCCAATGGAAATCCCATATTGAGGATTTATTAAGAAGTAAAGGGATGTATCATATTACCTTGGGAAAAGAACTAGAACCTACTAATGATGAAAATAAAATCAAATGGAAAAATAAGAATGATGAAGCACGTGGACTGATTAGAATGTCTATCTCTCATGATTTAAGGTTTCACGTTCAAGGAATTGATGACCCTGATGAAGCTTGGGAAAATATTGAATATGTGTTTGGTAAAAATAATATTATTTGAGCTCACGAGATAGAAAATCAGATAATGATTTAAATTCCAAATTATGTTTCTTGCATTTAAGACTATTTATCCAAGTTAAAAAAACTTAGACTTTTATGTGCAGAATGTAACATAAAACTAGAAGAAGAGAATTGCATATATATTATTCTTTCTAAGCTTGGTAGTGCATATTTAGTGTTTGTATATACATTCTATTTGTTGGATAGTTGGTTGTCATTGATGCCAACCCTTAGAGATTGATGTCAACCCTTGAAGCAATTTTGGTAGCCCTAGAGGGGTGGTTTAGGAACCCAGGTTTGTATGAGGAATAAATACATTAATATAAGTGAATTTGTAGGTAAGACTATCATATATGGATAGTACACATCCTTTCGTTTTTGGTCATATGTGGTACATCACATGGTTCCTCACGGTTGAGAAGATATGGATTTGTGAAGTTGGAGGACCCTCATGGGTTATCTAGAAGCCCCTAGAAGGTCAACAACTCAATTATTCTAGAAGCTCCTAGAAAGTCATCAAGAATTTTACAAGTCAAAGTGGTTGCAAATAGGATTTAATTATGGGTAAAGTGGTTGAAATAAGAAAATAATTAAAAATAAATTAGTTGCAACAAGAAGTGGTGATTTTACTAATTATGGGTAAAGTAGTTGCAATAAGAAAGTGGGTTACCCCTAAAAGAGGGAAGTTGGGTCAAATAGTTAGAATATAGCTCCGAAAGGAAAGCACTTGGGAAAGTATAAATAAGAGAGAAAGAGACTACCATTAGAACCTATTGAAAGGTTATTGATAGGTATTATTGACAAATCCGAGGCAACACAGATCTGAGGAAGCGAAAAAAGTGTGGTGGTAAAGTCTCAGAGCTACAGAGGGAAAGGGTTTATGAAACACCCTAATAAAGTATATCCTTGAGGGTTAGCCTATAGGTGTCTAGCAAGTACCACTCGCGGGTCAGATAGCACCTATCTAGAGAGGCAGTGACATATTTGAGAAAAGTTTGATCCTAGGTCTGTTGAAGGTGAGATGCTCCAGGTTGGTCTTATGTTCTGAAGTGACATGCATCGGGTGGTGTTGAAAAGTAAAAGGTATTTTTCCATGTATGCTTGAGGCTTGTATAATGGATGGTTTTGCACATGATTAAGGCATGTCTTGGAGGCTTTGTGATATATGGTAGAGATCCTTCTCTTAGTGATATTGATACATACATATCCTTGGTATTAGGTCTAGGGTTGTTATGGTTCTTTCTTAGAAGCACATGTTGGGATATATTTGAGACATATTGTTGTACATGGTTGAGGTATGGTCTTGTGAGCTTGGGAATTTTCCTAGAGGTACTATTAGTTGTATGGTTCTTGTTGTAGTGAATGTTCTGAGGTAGATTTGTTGAATTACATTGTTGGTGCACTTAGTTTGGTTTTATTGGCATATCTTGTAGTACATTGTGAGAAGAATTTGTTAGTGGTCTTGGTATATGATTTTCTTATGAGTGGTATATGATTGAGGATACATAATTGTTAGAAAAATAGGACCGTGGAGCAATAAAATAAAACAAATGTGGAAACAAAACACAGAAGATACACAATACAAGAGAGAGACGGATTTACGTGGTTCACCCAGTGTGGGCTACGTCCACCAGAGAAATTGCCAGGTCCTTCCTTTATTATTATCCAGCAAATGAAGGGATACAACCTACAACAAAACCCACTGTAACTTCCTCTCCTTTCTCTCACAGTCTCCTCTCTCAGAATACAATATTCGCCATCAACCATAGCCGCAATACATTTCCCTCACAAAAGAGGGTTGCCTTCTAGGGAAAAAAACCCTAAAATAATCTATACTATTAGATCTGCGGCCTTATAATGAACGGTCCCGATTTACAATGAAATTACAATATACATTTACAAGGCAATTTTTCCTTTGGGGGCTTCGCCCCTGAACCCCCACTAGGGGTCCGCTTGCCCCCAGACCCCCTAGTCGGGGGGATAGCCCCCTCGGACCCCACAGAGGGGGTACCCCCCCTCTGCACTCCCCCACGTGGAAGAGTGTACATACTTCTGGGGTGTAAATACTTCATGGGGTATAAACATGGCTGAAAGTAAAAGACCTCTGAATCAAGAAGATAATCAGGATCCACAACCAACAATAATAGTGAGGTTGTGGCACATGGTTTGAGGTAAGGGTTTATGGTATTTGGTTTATGGATAGTGTGATGTGTTGCCAGAAGTCTCTTGTTGGTTATCTTGGTTTATGTTTTGGTTTATGGTTGAAGTAAATGTTGGATACATGGATGATACATATAGTTGATGAGTTGGGACATACATGAGGTACATGGTATGGTGATCTTGGTATATCTTTTTGAGGCATAGTTTGGTTTTTGTTGATACATGATTGGTACATGCTTGGAACATTGTTAGAGGCACTTGCTGGTAATCTTGTTGGAGATATTTGTAGTGATATTGGCACATGGTTTATGGATTATGTGGTATACATGTTGTTAGCGCTTTGTAAAATTAATTTGGTTGAGAAAATGAATGACAGGGGAAACCTACAAACCAACTTTGAGGCTCAAAACTAGCATTTTGGACCTAGAGAGGGCTCTCTCTGAGGACTTCGTCTCTGTACAGGATATGAATTTAAACTATCGGCTAGATTTAACACCTTTAAACAATTTTTTATGGTTCTATTGGTGAAAGAAAGAAAGACCTTGGGCTATGGAGTCGATTTAAGAAAACAATAGAAACAAATGACTTAGTGACTGAACCTAAGAGGAAAAAGGCTAAATGAGAAACAATCTTTCAGTGAAAAATTGTTGTGCGTGGCGAGAGAAAAACACATGAAGCAACTCAGAGAACCGTTGGGGATGAATTCTGAGTTCTCTTAGAAGAAACACAGTTCATCTAAATGGCGTGAATCTAGAGCACCGCACGGTGAATTCTAGATTCAAAATCACATTTTGATTTAGACAGAAATACAAATATGAATATAAAGAAAACAGGAAAGCACATATGCAGATAAATAATACAATACATCAGACTTCCACCGTTAGAATCATTTCATCAAAGCTTCGAGACCTTTGCATTAAGTTTCAATCGGATAAAAAATACATTCAATAGTCATTGTCTACACCGTTTTTCCAACCAACCTGGCTTACATTGAAAAGATGGAATAGATAGGAAAGGGTGTGCCGCTCAGGATACCCTGCACTCTAACTACTATCCCTAGAAATTATATTCTAACTAATCTCTTTCAGATGACTCTTCGTATGGCACTTCGCTAAAAATAGAAACTCACTGTAATTGGTCACATAATAGTCGCTCATCTTTGTCACGACGGTTCAGTCATCAGCAAGATCTCGTCATTAGAGAGTGATGTGCCGATGCTTTCCTTTGACAAGGTATCTGGATGATCAAGTGCTCTGTCAGACTCCTACCACCCATTGTAACGGTCTTGATTTATACCACGCGGTCATTTGCTGGTGCATTCATGTGGCGGGTTACTGCAGACCATTACAGGTGCCTCCAAAATGATGATCCCAGCTAGGGGACAATGAATTTCTTCAAATTATTGCACATCTAACGCACACCTGTCCCTTGCATTGGATGTGTTTCCATCATTGTGCATCGCATGTTTTTTGCGCGGGTATCTGTCAGAGTCCCTACCTCTCGGTAGGAAACAGGACATGGGGAGATACAATTTGCGCCACGTCTGAGAAGACAAAAATGAAGTCAGTTAATCATGCTTATGGTCTCGTCTGTAGTTTTGATACCCGAAGGGTTATCCTGAGAGACTAGTTACACCTTTTTAGGTTCATCACTTGCCTTTGCAGAACCGTGTTCCCTTTCATCTTTTTATGTACACTGTCTAGAGCCACGTGGACTTTCTCCATGGTCGGTTCACATTCGTTGAAGTGATTCAAATTCCTTTATTTCAACATAATCTGTGCTTCACGCCACTGTATGATTGTATCTTGCACTTCCCTGAGCTGTCTCTTGAGCCAAGTCATGTTTCCATCACTGCCTTGTGATGTTGATGGTTCAAGGGTCTTCATTGCTAACTGTTGTCTCAACTCTATGTTTTCCTGGTATAGCTCAGCAATAGCAAGTTGCGCTTGCTTCAGCTGTTGCAACAACTCATGAACATCTGTGCCTTCGATGTCTATCATCCTCCTTCTACCCCAGTTTTCTCAACTTGTACCTTATACAAGTTCCAGCCGAATGGCACGCATGAGTAACTCTTCGATGAACGACTTTGCACGCGGCTTGCTCAGGACTCGAGTCACCCTGGCTTCCTTGTTCGTCCTTGGCCTGCCCCTTCTCCAGGGTATCGACTGTTCGGGGGATAGGGCTTCCAATGTCTTTCCTTCCTCCACAACCCTTCCTACTTCAGCCTCTGTGTGGTGTGATGTTACCCTTTTCGCGGGTAGAGGGAAAAATCCATTTGGATCCTTGGGGATGCCCACTATAAGTAGAAACAAATCCCAGTTGTTTCCCAATTTCCTTAAATACTCAACTACCAACAATTTAATCAACGAGACATGAGATAATTTCCTCTTCGGTTGATTTTCTTCAGCCCAGGTGTTGTCTTCCATTTCTCGGAGGATTTTGTAATATCCCCCGGTAGTGCCCCAGTTATATTATGAATTGTGATCATGTTTATGAATTGTAATAATGTTTTGTAGGTTGGTGAGCCGAGTATTGATAAGCTAGTGGGATTATGTGTTTATTAGGCCGAAGAGCCTAAGTGTTAAAGGCTAGGTGTCTGTTTTTGTATATGTAATTATGAATATCATTAATAAAATATAAACATCGTTGCGTGAAAACCGACCATGAAGAAAGAGTGATGGGGGACTAAGCTTCCACAAGGTGGGTAAGGGAAAGGGGGCTGAAAGGTTGGAAAGAGGGGATAAGATTAGGGGCTTAATTCCTTGAGGTAATAATTTATTATTATTCCAAAGTGGTGTGAAAGGTATACTTTTATCCTAAGTTCCTCGAAAAGGGAACACATATTTGATGGAGAGCATGCAACTTCATGGGAGCCATGTGTTAGCCTAGGCACATGCAATTTAACCCAAGAGTTGAGTTGTGATGGGGGTTCGTCCTCCATTCTTTCGTCTATTGTATGAATTGTGTGGCCTATGTGTCTGATCTATGCATGCCTCATGCAGCTCTGAAACCCAAAACTATGATGTTTTCCTGAGAAGTCGACGTATCCTCCGTTTGAACCATTTGAGTCTGCGTTCGACCTCTGCGTTGATTTCTTGTTACGTGTTACCACTCTGTAAATCCGTTTGGCTGATAAACAGACGACGAAAGTAAATTTTTCAACCAACTTTGAGACCCAAAACTAGCCTTTCGGATCTGGAGAGGGCTCTCTCAGAAATGGCACGGTCTCTGCACAAGATATGACTTTGAAAGCGATGGCTAGATTTAACACCTATGATAAAATGGGTTATGGTTATATTGGCACAAGAAGGTAAGACTTGGGCTATGGAGTCGATCTGATGAAGAGACGGGACACATGACTCAGTGACTGGATTTGAGAGAATAAGGCTAGGCGAGAAACAACCTTCAGTGTAAAACCATAATGTGTGGCGGGAGAAAATACATGAAGTAACTCAGGAGCACTGCAGTGGATGAATTTAGAGTTAGCTTTAGAGGAAAACGTTTTGTCTAAGTGACGCGAACAAGAGGCATTGTACAGTGAATCCACAGGTTCAATGATTCATTCTGAAATAGACAGAAAGAGATATGGAATAAAGAAAACAGGAAAGCACATACACAAAGAAAGAAGAACAATACATCCAACTATTACAACTAGAATCTTTTCATCAAATCACATGACCTTTGCATTAAATTTCGGTCAAAACTTCAGATTACATACAATAGATATCGTCTACCAAATTTTCCAACTAACCTGGCTTACATTGAAAATATGAAATATATAAACGAGTGTGCCGCTTGGGCTACCCTGCTTCCTAACTGCTAACCCTTAGAACTAGGAAAACTGAACAACATGCACTGAAGACTCTTCGCATAGTGTTTCAAAAACAGACAATAACCATGCCCTTTTTACTTATGATTGTTCACAAATTTCGCCATGGGATATGATCGTTGGTCAGGCTCTGGCATGGACAAAACATGTGTCATTGTGTTCCTTTGAGCATGTGTCTCGACGAATAGGTGTCTATCAGGAACTTGTTGTCTGTAAATAACGTCTTCGATTTTAGTGACGTGATCATTTGCTAAGAGATGTGCATAGTAAGCAACTGCTAGATCGTCGTGGCCATTATCAAAATGGTAGCGTGCTTTAGAGAAAATGTATTTTTCAAAACTGCCAAGATTTGTCTCATCTTTAGCGAGTGCAGAGACTACTGCCAACTAAACTTGTTTTTCATATGCGCTGATGAGAGCTACGTGGGCTTTCTTCCTCGGTTGTTTCACATTCTATGGAATATTTTGTGTGCCTTTCTTTCGTCCGTCTCTGTGATTCTCGCAGATGTACAATGGTGTCTTTTGCCTCCCTGATCTTCCTTTTCAACCACGCCATGTTCCCTTCACGACCCTGTGTTGTGGACCCTTCCATGGCCCTTTTCGCTAGTTGTCGCTGTAATTCCACGTTTTCCTGATAGATCTCAGTGATGGCCAGTTTATCTTGTTGCATTGCCGATATGGAACTTTCTCATTCGCTTCTGCGACATTCTCTTTCCTTGTTATGCTCCTATATTCGTGGCTTGATTGCCAAGCAGGTTTTGGCTGAATGGCACATCTAAGTCGTTCTTTTGCTACCAATATGATGCATGGTTCTTCTGAAATTTGAGCTTCCACAATCTCCTTGTTTTTTCTCGTCTTGCCCCTCCTCCGAGGAATTTGTTTCTGGGGAGAGGGGGCTCTCATTGTCTTCCCTTCCTATGCGAATCCCTCCATTTCATATTTTCTGCGAATTGATGTGGTCTTCTCTACAGGTAAAAGAATAGTTCCTTTTACATCTTTGGGAATGCCTGTTGCAGGTGAGAATGCATCCCAGTCCCTTTGGGGCTTGGACCTTATAGTTTTTCTACTTCACGCACCTTTCCTTGTGCTCTGAGAGTTCACCATGGCACGACCAAGGTGAATTCTGTGCAGTGTATCCAACAAATGCACGGGATGGAAAAGTTCTGATCATGCTAGACTAGCAAGGGAAATTGCAAATAGAGTTTCAGGTTTGGTTCTATGACCAGAGAGAATGTCAAGCATCTAAGATTTATAACAAATCGGATAGGAAAGGAAATCATGCTGGAGGAAAGAAAATTCATGGTGACAAGATGTTCCAAATCAAGTTGCAGTTTTTCCATGGAAAATCCATGCGTGTAAGATACATGTGATAAGGCTTCTTGGTCATGCATGATACGAATGTCATGATTTTTCATTCCCTCAGCCTCCATGATGAACTGATAATAACTGTTGTACTTGATGAAGCGACCTCTATTAACCACTTGACTCGACCTGGGGCACGTAGATATTGGTTTCTCGACAGGACTCGACTTTTTTAGAAAAGACATACCTGTACCTCTTATACAAATTTTGAATCTGACATCTCTTGTCATTTCCAAGGGCCAATCGGACACTTGATGACCTCAAACTTACAGTGTTACGTACTTGACTTCACATGTTCGGGTGCATGGATCACAACGTGACTTTAAAACTGACTCTAATTTGGAAAGAAAACTGGTGATGCTAACAATTGGCTCCAATGGGGATGCTATCCTCCCCGTGAAGTAGCAAATAAAAATAGATAAGGTGCCTGACCATTGGGTTTTATTTGACCTCTAGGCACTGGGAAAAACAAACTAAAATTATTGACACAACTTCTAAGACTTCAACATAAAATTAGGGCCTTCGCTTCAGGCTTCAATTTTCTCTTGACCTATAGACTTCGACGCAAAATAAAATGACTATTTACAATGAAAAATGACTTAAAAGGAGTTTATTCCATCAGGTAATATTTTAGGAATATGTCGTTTACAGGGCCCTAATCAAAACTTTCTTCGTCTAATCCTTCCATAAAATAAGCATTTTTTCCACTGTGATCACAGATCCTGAACGAACCTGCCAAAGGTGGTTGAACTTTGCATGCTTCCATTTAACTTCATTTATTGCATCCCATCTAAAAAATATGTCACCCATATAGAAATATTTTGTCTTAGAACGCTTATTGAAGGCTTTCTTTATCTTTTCATGATGGAGCTGCGACCTATTATACACCTGCTCTCTTTCCTGTTGTGTATGAATTAGATGATTAATCCTCCTCTATGCAACATTTGGTTCAGCCTCCTGTTATTGCAACAGATTCCTGACAAGGCGTCCTAGTGATGTAGGGAAAATCGTGTTCGCGTTGTAAATGATCTGGGAAGGCGACATTGATATTGATTTCTTTGTGGTGACCCAGTTTGCCCACAACGCCTAGATAATATTTTTATGCCAAGCCCTCTTGTTTTCTTGTAGGAGTATTTTAATAATCATGGTCAAGCTCTTATTTGAGGATTCTGCTAACCATTTTCCTTGCAGATAGTACATTGTGGAATGCCCCAGGGTTATTTTATAATCTTGGAAAAATTTCTCCATCATCTTAGACTTGAATGTGGTTGCATTATCTATAACGATCTTAATGGGACACCCAAACCTTGACAAGATGTTCGTCTCCAGGAATTGGATAACAACTGCGTCGGTAGCTTGTTTTGTGGGGATCACCTCTTTCCATTTCGTGAAATAGTTAGTGGTCGTGAGTATCCAATTGTGATGCACAGAGGATGGGGGGTTTATCTCTCCTATGAAATCTAGACCTCACTGCATAAAATGTGCTTCGACTAAGATCGACTTCAGTGGTAAGGACTGGATTTTTCTTCTTCCCTCGAAGATATGATATTTGTGGTAGATGGAGACCTCCTTGTATACGTCATTGAAAATTGTAGTCCAGTAATAGCCTACCCTCAATATTTTTTGCGTGGTGGTCTTCCAATAGTGGTGTCCTCCACAGTCACCTTTATGAAATTCTTGTATGGACTGCTTTGCATCATCTTCCAATAAACAACTCAACAATATTCCCCCAGGATCTTTCTAGTAGAGTGGGTTGTCCAAGATGTAGAACTTAATCACTTTGAGCTTGAGAAATATGGCCTTAGTATTACTCACGCCCGGAGGGGCTTGGAGATTCTCCAACACGTAGATGATGTCTATGTACCATGGCAAGTCGATGAATTGTTGAGGTGCTTGTACAATTTTTTCTTCTTGGGGACATTTTGACATATCAATGATGAAATTCATTCCTACAATGTCGCAGTCCGAAAATGTCATCAACTTTGCGAGATCTTGACCTTTGATCAACTTTGTAGGCTTGATTTCAAGGTCATATTCTAACATGGCTACTATCCACTTGCCTCTCCTTCCTTCCAAGTTAGGTTGAGTCAGAATATCCTTTACTAAACTACTAGGTACATAAGCGATAACATGGGAGTGCAATATGTATGTCGTGAATTATTTCAAATCTTTTACTAAGGCATACGCCTACTTTTCCATGATTTCATACCTTAGTGGAGCATCGCACAACATCCGGCTAAAATAGGCTATGGGTTTTTCTAAATCCTATTCGTCTTTCTATAGTAGCATGTCGACAATAGTGTGTTCTGAGCCGAATGAAAACAGGAGGAAATATTTTGTAAAATCCAAGCTAACTAGTACATGAGCCTTTGTCAGCGCTACTTTTATATCCTCAAAAGACTTCCTGACCTCTGAGTTCCACTTGATATCGTTTCCCTTCCTGAGCATGAAAGTTATGTTTTTTATGATTTCTGCTAGGTTTGGGATGAATCTCCTCAAAACATTTATCTTTCCCAAGAAAGATTGTACCTCCTGTTTATTGTGCTGGGAGCCAATCTTAAGGATCCCTTTAACCCTGCTAGAGTCTATATTAATTCCCTCTTTGGAAATGATGTGCCCTAACAAGTTTCCTTCTTCTACTACGAAGTGGGACTTCTTTGGATTCAGTGATATGCCAAATTTTCTGCACTTCTGGAAAACTCTCTTCAGGTGCTCGAGATGTGTTGGTAAATATGTAACAGACAACGAATGGCATGAAGAATGTATAGAGGATTGTTAGCATATTTACAGGCAGTGTATACTTGTCATTGATGGCAAGTACTGTTGTGGTTGTGGTGATGGCTTGAGTACAATAGCAATGAGTAGCAGCGCATCAATAATCGGGAGGAGAAGAGTCAGTGATTGTTGGATCCCATTCAAATTTCTTGAAAGAACGAGGGTTGTCAGATCTGAATGAAGACAAGATGAGTGCATTGAAGAGGGAGATAGATCTCAATCGTCAGATCCGATCACAGGGTCCAACCACTGTTGGATCGAAGAGAACCTGCCCGGTCTTTAAACTGCAAGGAGAAGCGGGTGTAATCACAATATGAAAATTCGCGATGAAATCTGAGCCGTCGGATCAAACTTTGATCTGGACTGTTAATTCCAGTCACTGTCGGAGGATCGGGGATCAGGACTTTGAAATGTCAAAATCACTTGACATCAAGAACCCCGAAATCACGATATGCGATTTCGCGATTTAATCACAGCCGTTAAGATAAGAAGTGATATGGACCTTTGATTTAACTCCTTATCGGAGTTTCGTGAATCGAGATTTTGAAGTGACAAAAACAGTTGACAACAAGAACCCCGAAATTGCGATATGCGATTTCGCGATTTAATCGCAACCGCTGAATAGAGATCATATCTGGACCGTTGATTTAACTTCTTGTCGGAGTTTCGGGGATCGAGAATTCAAGAGGCAAAGAACTCAATGCATCAAGAATGCTGATTTCACAATATGCGAAATCACGATTGAATCTGGACCGTCAGATCCAGAAATGATCTGGATCGTTGATCTGACCTCTCACGGAGTTTTGTGAATCGATATTTGTAAGTGAAAAGAACATTGAACATAAGGAATGTCGAAATCCGATTTAAAAATGAAAGAATAATAAAATTCATCCAACGGTGCGGATAAATCTTGACTGTGATCGAAGGGTTACTGTTCTTTCTCACAGATTAACTCTTGAGTTAGGAATCTGTTAGCAAAATAGACTCATGATTGCAAATCAGTTAGCGTTTCAGTTGGCATCTCAGTTTCTTAGACAGTTGTCGTCTTTTTACCTAAGGAGTTGGGAAGTTGAACCATCATGTTAGAGTGTATAAAAGAAGATGAAAGAGACTGTGTCGGGTTGGTTGTTCTGTAAGTGAAAAAGAATGAAACTGGAAGAGTAGATAAGAAGAGGAGGCGCAGGAGGAGATGGAGGATATGTGAAGTGTGAGATGAAATGCAGAGCAGAATAACAGAACGTGTTGAAGAAGAGAAGAATGAGAGCACGAGCTGATGCAGAGCATACCTGCTGAACAGGCAGAGAAAGAAAAGAGCAGCAGAACAGTGTGTAGAAGACCAGATTTACAGAACAAAGAAAGATTGGTAAGAACTGATTTATCTGTAAAGTTGAATGTTTATTTACCCATTGATATTCTAGGGAGGTTGGGAGGTTCTTGGGAGGACTGTTGTCCTCAGAGGTTCAAGTGGGATCTTGAACACAGGAAGTTGTAGCTTCCATCTAGTTGTAGCCAGAGAAACAAGGGTGGCAGGGTGGTGCTAGGGAGAACAAGTGTTCTCTGTTATACAGGTTGAAGCTTGTGTAACGGGAAGTTGGTGCTTCCATCCAGTTGGTGCTGGAATATTCAGGGAGTTGGTGCTTCCTTCTAGCGGGTGCTAGAGAAACCAGAGAGTTGGTTCTCTCAAACAAGTTGCAGCTTGTAAAACAGAGGTAGCAGACTTACATTGAGCTGGTGCTCAATCGTAAATGATGTACAGAACTAAAAAAGACTGCCTATCATTTC
>SNQJ01S0039643.1:26057-52390 GCA_010110895.2 Picea sitchensis | reverse complement strand
CATAGAGTTGTGAAAGTCATCTTCTCTCTGTCATCTGGGTGGACCATGATCTGATTATATCCTAAGAATCCGTCTAGCATAGACATCTTCTGGGACCCTAGCTCCTTTTGTAGGATGTATTCCATTTTAGGAAGGGGATAGTGGTCCTTGAGAGACACTTTATTTAAGTTTCGAAAGTCCACACACAATCTTATCTCACTGCTTTTCTTCCTTAAAGGTACCATATTAGCTACCCATTTTGAAAATCTCAAAGAAACAATGATTTTAGTGTTGAAAATCTTTTTACCTCTTTCTTGAACAACGACAGTATTAGGGGATTTATCCGTCTCATATTCTGTTTAAAAGGTTTATGATCTTCCTTGAGAGCGATAACATGTTGGATCACTTTCGTGTCATACACTTTCAGGTCATCGTAGCTCCATGCGAAGACACCTGGGAAATATTTCATAAGATTTATTTAGTCTTGCTTGACCTTTGGACTGAGTGTCTTGGAAAATTTTACCATCTTCGGGTTCTCCTTGGTCCCAATGTTGCAGTCTTCCATGTCTTCTTCACTTGCAACAATCCTAGGGTTCTTAGCCACATCATTCTCATCAAATAGTTTTTCCAGTAGCACCAACCCCTTTGGAATAATATTATTTTTCAATTGTATTATGTCCCTTCCCACGATCTGGTTTTGGAAAGGGTCATCGTCGCTACACGCATCCGCGCTCTCATATTCATCGCTGCAACATTCCTCATTAATGTTTGTGTTAGCGAACTCGTCGCTCATAAGGAGGAATATTTACACATGTTTGTCATCATCGAACAATTTCCAATGTTTGATATTATTAGGCACTGCAGGCCTGTGCCTGACCTCAATTTCATACTTTTTGTTTGGGAAGATGGGGATCTTAAAAACCGAGGCCGAGGTGGCCAATGCATCGAAGATTTGATTTTTCTCTTTGGGGATAGCAGATAGGTCATATTCTAAGAATCCTTCGAGGAGGTCCAAAGCCAAATTTCGGTACACCCTCAGCCTGGGGTGTTTGGTCTGATATACACCCTTTACTTGATTTATGATCAGCTCGGAATCCCCGCATACTTCTATCTTTTTCGCTCCCAATTCTTTCAAAACTTGTAATCCCAAGATCAGTTATTCATATTCGGCCATGTTGTTAGTGCACTCAAACACGATCTTGTATGAGCACAACTTTGTTCTTTCTTCAAGGGGGCTCACCCATACGCTAGCCCCAGCTCCTTCTTTGTTGAATGCATTGTCAAAACTCATGTTCCACACCCTATTTTTTGTGCGGTATTTTGGGTCAGTGCATTTTGTTGTTTCCTGCGTGGTCGCATCGTCAGTTGTTACAATGGTTGTCGACTCTTATTCTTCAAAATTCAGGTCATTGTAAAATATAGTATCCTCCACCTCGGTGTCAACGATGTATATGGGATGCTTATGTGGTTGAATCTTGCTGCTTACCATTTACTTCAACAACACTTCTCTGTACAACCTTCTATCATGGCCAAAAATGGGGATAGTGGCATATGACATATCCATCTGCAATGTGCCTTTCAACTTCACAGCCCACGACCTCAAGAGAAGCATGCCAAAATTTGGGGGTATGTTTGCGACGACCATGTCCATGACCATGTTCTTAGTGGGTATTTGAGCCGGTGATACAACTATGTCTTTGATAAGGCCCAAACACTTTACTTTCCTCGAATCAAAAGAAAAAAGGTCTTTGTATGTCTTGGTGACATCCAAACCTAGTTTGTCCATGATCACCTTCAGCATGAGGTTGTGAGACACACCATAATTTAGCATGGCGTTATGTAGGTTCATGTCATGGATCTTCAGACTGACGTAGAAAGGAGGGACGTCTTCGGTATCGCTTGTTTATTCAATGCGTAGACCAAAAAGGATGACAGGGTGATCATCTTGAAGATTCAGAGTATCCGGGGTCCCCCCTATTTTCAGCATTTTAATGATTTGTTCTTGATACTTGCCCTTTCTAATAAGTTCATTGAATGGGATAGAGATTTTTATTTTGGCCATCTCATGTTCAAAATTGAAAGGGGGACAAATTTTATCTACCTCTTTTCCACTCGCCTCCCAACCTGTCTCTAGGGATTTCTTGGGGACCTCCTCCTTTGACTTAGCTTTCTCTGTCATGTCTTTGGTCTCATTGTCTGACCTTGTTCGGCTTGTGGAAGGAGTGTCTACCAAAGGATTCCTTATGGGGTTTGTCTATTGTGACTTGGTAGGCACATCCTTGCTCCGGAGATTATATGTCTTCTAGAACTACATGATTGCATTTTGATAGCCTTTCCTGAACTCTTCCATCTCCCAAGATGGTGCATCATCTGTTTCAAGTATCATATCATCTTCATCTCTGGCACAAAGTCTTCGTTCCTACTAATATACTGATCATTCTCACTCTTCGTCAAGAACACGCACGGGTTTTGGTCATCGCAACAATGTATCTGGTCGTCGAACTTCTGGTCAAAATACTCATCTACGTAGTTGTTCTGGAAAGGAGGTCTTGTTTGCTAGTCACCTTGATCCCTTTTCTATTTTTGTTCCCTCTATCTGATCTAAGGGATTTGACCTCTTCTGAGGTTCAGATTTCTGGGAGGTGGGTCATTCTGTTCTTGGGGAATAAGTTTGTTCCCCATGGACATTCTCTTCATCAACGTATCCATGGTCTTCATCATCATGTCAAATTTATCGTATGAGGACCACAACGTCAATGACTATGCATATCCCTGGGGTCTCTTGTCGCCTCGGTTGAACCTTTGTTTTATTTTTCCTGACGCCATCATGTTTACTTCAACTTCGACAACATTTCTCATTATAGCATCTAGATTTGTTGATCTTCTTTCCCTTAACAACAGGGAGAAATAATTTTCGAAGGAGTTTGTGTACCGCAACTGCGCAGTACCGGGGGGGTGGCTTGACTTCTATAGGAATTGAGTTGTACACTTTCAAAAAATAGGACAAGAATTCCTGCACCAACTCTTCTGGTGTTGTCTCCATGTTATTGTATTGTGTCAACAATTGCAAAGGGTTTTTATTATCTCCCCATTTATCTAGGAACAACGTCTCGAATGTGGCAAAGTCTTGAATGCTTACGGGCGGGAGGGATTTGAACCACTTTCTTACGTCTCTTGAGAGGCTTGCACGAACAACTGCATTTTTGTATCTATGTAGTCCATCTCCTCCAGGTTGATGAAATCATTAAACCAATCCAGGTGCTTATGAGTGGAATCATTTTCCTCAGTGTCATAGAGCCTGATCCTCTGGCTATAATTATGAGGCAAGTCATGAAATTGGGCTGGTAGGATGAGGGGAGAGAAACAGGTGGCCATAGCCCGAGGAGGATTCAGATTCTGGAGGATACTATTCGATACTAGGGATTGAAATTTCTTTGGGTCGAAAACAGTCTCATCCAAAATGGTCTTTGACTTTGACTGAAACAGACTTTTCTCAAATAATGTGTCGAACTCAAGATCGTCAATGCTCTGTGCATCATATTTGGCCAAGGAAATTCTTCTATCCAGGTAGTAGAACGGGTCTGGCACTTTCTCTCTAGCCTTGTGTAGAATATTCTTGGGGTCATACACTGGTTCCGAGGGGTTTGGGTCAGGATTCTCTCTGGTGTAAACCGTCTTTGGAGCCAGGTTTCCTGAACTGTGCTACTTGAGGCTACTGGTTTGTTTGGACTGGAGTTGCCAGAGTAAGGATTTTCGCTAGTATGGATGTTTGTCCCTCTGTTACCCTCAGGGGTGAAACTACACCGTTGTCATTGTCCTAGGGAAAATCTTTTCAATTTCGTCCTCGACAATGACGCCATAATGTTAGTACTCCGTAAATACGTTCGACTGATAAACAAATGATGAAGGTAACTTTTTCAACCAAATTTGAGACCCGAAACTAGCCTTTCGGATCTAGAGAGGGCTCTCTCAGAAATGGCACAGTCTCCATGCAAGATATGACTTTGAAAGCGATGGCTAGATTTAACACATATGATAAAATGGGTTTTGGTTATATTGGTGCAGGAATGTAAGACTTCAATTATGGGGTCAATCTGAGGAAGAGACGGGAAAAATGACTTAGTGACTGGATTTGAGAGGATAAGTCTAGGTGAGAAAAAAACTTTAGTGTAAAACCGTATTTTGTGGTGGGAGAAAATACTAGAAGTAACTCAGGAGTGCCACTGTGGATGAATTCAGAGTTATATTTAGAAGAAAACATTTTGTCTAATTGGCGTGAACAAGGGGCGTTGTACAACGAATCCACAGGTTCAATAATTCGTTCTAAAATAAACAAAAAGAGATATGAAATAAAGATAGCAGGAAAGCACATATGCAAATAAAGAAGCACAATACATCCAACTATTACAACTAGAATATTTTCATCAAATCACAAAATATTTGCATTAAATTCCAGTCAGAACTTCAAATTACATACAATAGCTATCGTCTACCAAATTTTCCAACCAACTTGGCTTACATCGAAAAGATGAAATATATAAACGAGGGTGCCTCTTGGGCTACCCTACTTCCTAACTGCTAACCCTTATAACTAGGAAAACTGAACAACATGCATTGGAGACTCTTCGCATAGTGTTTCCAAAAATAGACAATAATCACACCCTTTTTACTTATGACTATTCGCAAATTTCGCCATGGGATTTGATCATCGGTCAGGCTCTAGCATGGAGAAAATATGTGTCACTGTGTTCCTTTGAGCAGGTGTCCCGATGAACAATTGTCTGTCAGGAGCTTACTGTCTATGAATAACAACTTCGATTTCAGTGATGTGATCATTTGCTAATAGCTGCATGCAGTAAGAAATTGTTAGATCGTCATGGCCGTTATCAAAATGGTAGCATGCTTTAGAGAAAATGTATCTTTAAAAAATGCCAAGATTTTTCTCATATTTAGCGGGTGCAGAGACGGGTGCCAACTAAACTTGTTTTTCCTACATGCTAGCGAGAGCTATGCAGGCTTTCTTCCTCATTCGTTTCACATTCTTTGGAATGTTTTGTGTGCCTTTCTTCTGTCAGTATCTGTTTTTCTTGCAGTTGTATAATTGTGTCTTATGCCTCCCTGAGCTTCCTTTTCAACCACTCCACATTCCCTTTGCAACCCTACGTTGCGGATGCTTCTGTGGCCTTTTCAACCACTCCACGTTCCCTTTCGTGACCCTGCATTTTGAATCTGACATCCCTTCCCATTTCCAAGGGCCAACTGGACACTTGTTGGCCTCAAAATTACAGTGTTATGTACCTGACTTCACATGTTTGGGTGCATAGGTCACAACGTGTATTTAAAAACCACTCTAATTTGGAAAGAAAAATGGTGGCGCTAACATCACGCACCCTGAAAACCAGTGGAAAAAACGTGGTCTGAATAGTGTTTCCTGTGTGCCCTCTAAACCCAGCTTATCCTCCCTTGCAGAGATGAGTCCGTACCTAAACTATTCTTGGGTTGCAACCTTCTTTTTTCCTGAGTGGTGTTGACCAGTTATCGTTTCTGTCACCAGTACCTTGCTGGAACTGAGTCGAAAGTGGCTGAAAAAATAGGTTTTCAGGCCCGTGGTTGAAGAGGCAGATTGTCAGGCCTTTGAGCATCTCTCTCCAGGTGAGAGAGTCTGTTGGGAAGTGGTTTTCTCCCAGAGAGAGTCCAACACCAGCTACAGAGCTCTGAGAATTCATGATCTGGCATGTTACCGAAACCGAAAGAGGAAGGTGAAGCACCGATGGACTGTGCTTGTGAAGGTGTATACTCCTGGGTGGAACATGCATGCGGGGAATGAGAGTCCGTGAGTAGTGGGAATAAGAAGGGTCCTGCAGAGAATCCTTCCAATTACACTATGCAATTTTCTTGTAACCTCAGCCTAGTCTAGGATTCTCTTGCCTTGGGTGGAGCTTAGTCCCATCTCGGTGATGACCCACTACTGAGCGTGATGAGTAGAGTGGTCTAATGCTGGGAGGTTCGTGGAAGGTCTGCACGTAGTTGGTGGAGTTACTACAGTTTCAAAGATAAGTATCATTACGTGTTTAATTTCAATTAAAATGCATGTTTGTGATGCTTGTAATATTATCATGTATTCCATTGCGATGATAATTATTGTTAATTATGTTTAAGTCTATATGATGGCACTAAATCTATGTTAAATGAGTTAATTTGATTTAATATGCATGTTATATATAATTTATGGGATTGTTCCACGTGGTAGCATTTCTTGACAATGGGGTTGATGGTCGGGGATGTTACAATATGGTATTAGAGCAAGGTTTCAATGTTGGGCCTGAATGGGCCATGTCAGTGGAGTTTGAAGAGAGAGTTCAGAAGGAGTTGTTGTCGAAATGGACAAAACACAAGTTCCAACCTAAGGTTTCAAGTAGAGATTGTGTTAGTAGGAACAAATTTCAAACCTTAGAATGTTTATGAGTGCCAAGGGGTTACTTGGCCATGTTATGAAGCTCAAGAGGAGTAGCGGTAGAATAAAACTGTAGGTGGCATGGTATTTGACTAGAGAGAGAGAGATCTCAACACTTGGGGTGTTGGAGCCGTAGGATCTTTTCGGAAGGAAAGGAAAAACCTTTATGACTGTCATATCTAGAGAAAGTGTATAAGGGTTAACCTGGGAAGCTCTTCGGACTTTGTGACGTCGGAGAAGATTGATGCAAAGGTATGAGACAGGCCAAAAACCGAAGTGCCAAAGTCCCAAAGGAGATCTACACCATAGATCATAGGAAAAGAGATTGACCGTTGGATCAAGCAAAGAAGCAGATCGTGATTTCAGATTTTGGGAGAATTAAAGTATGTTGAGGGGAGAACTTTAGAAGTCCAAAGTTCTGAAGTGAGAGTAGGGGTGGTGGGGTCAGATGATGTCACTTGGAGGTGACATGGACACATGGGTTGTGTGCCAAGCGTAAGTGGATTCTGAACCGTGGAAGGTTGAGATGGAATTAGGAATTTGACGAGTGTAACCCATCTGAATGGGCCACATATCAATCGCTAGTATTCTTCCATGTGGCATCATGTATGAGAAGTATTAGTGGGGCCCGAGGTTACATAACGCAGTTAAAGGTCGGAGGACCCATAGTGGTGTTGATCATGATACATAAAGATCGATGGCCAGGAGGCATTGCGAGGACCCAAGTTGCACGGGAGATAATTCTCCAAGGTGTTCCTGCAATCCAAACCATGGTTTCACTGAGGGGTTACATGTCATTGTTAGAAGAATTGTGGGATGAAAGTTGGGTTTCTCTAAACCAACAGTGCATGCCCCCCACAATTGGAAAATCGTTAAGTGATGTGAGGTAAGAACGTCACCAAAGGTGACATGGGAGTGTTCGGATATTAATGGTTCGGGGTGTGGGGATGTGAAATCCTCTAAAGACCCGAAGACTCGAAGACCCGGAACTTAGACATCCGAGGTTCCATAGTGATTTTCAGCCATCAGAGGCTGGGTAGACATGGATTGTTGATCCACTCTACTTCGCGAGTTCGGTAACTCGAAACTCTGAGAGATCATTGTTTTGTGATTTGAAAATCTTCTGAAGCCAAAGGTCGAAGGCCCGATTAAGGGCTTATTGATCTACCGCTTGGTCACAACCCATGGTCACATGGGTTGGGGACTGAGAGAAAGGGGATAGTGCTTGAAAAGTTAGAAGAGCAGAGCTTCGAAAGAAGAAATATGCGGGGATTATTGATTGAACGAGAATCACAGCGAATGAAAACTGAACGTTTTCTTGAATCAGATTTGTTTATGAATGTTGTGGGATTTCTTAAGGTATGATGACTTGACAAATTTTGATTGTCTTCACATTCTGTTTGCAAAAGTTTAACGAGTGCCAGAACCAATTAGAGTTTCCACTGAGCACAAAGAAATGGAAAAGGCACATATTGCTTCCAGTTTAGAGAATGAAATAAAAGGGATGAATGTTCATTTGGGAGTTGAAGGGGTGAACTCCAATGGGCATGGAGAAGAGATAGATAAGGGAGGGCATATGATGAAAATCATTGAAAGATTGCAGAAAGATGACCAAACTCACCGAGAAGATAACATAAAGCTCATGAAATCTAAGGAACAACAGGGAGAATTCAACTTAAAGTTGATGAAGAGTTTGGAGAGAATAGAAAAGAAGTTGGACAAGGAGAGAGACTCGAGAAAAACAGGGAGTCACCAAAATTCTGAGTGAAGAAGATCAAGGAGTGTTGGTAGACACCATCATCACTCCCAAGGTCACTCCAAGAGGAGGGCACAGAGTAGTTCAAGCCCATTTCCTACAAGAAAAAATAGGAGATCTGGAGTGGATGAACTGAAGGGAGAAATGAAGATTAATCCTCCTATGTTTGATGGAGAACACAATAAGGAAGAATATGTTGAAACATGGTTGCTTGGAATGAGGAAATATTTCCAACTGCAGAATTATTCCTCTCATTCAAAAGGAAGAATTGTGATGTATCAACTGAAAGGAAAAACATCCATGTGGTGGGATCATCTTGTGTAGGTGCAACACATTACAAAGAAAGATATCACTTGGAAATATTTCATGCGGTATTTCGAAAAGAAATGCTTGACTAAAAGATACTATGATAGAAAGATGAAAGATTTCTTTGAACTCAAGATGGGCAGCATGACCATTGATGAATAGAAACGAAGATTTTTGGAATTGCTGAAGTATGTCCCGTTCATCAAAGATGAGGCTATCAAGATTCAAAGGTATCTGAGTGGACTGCCACCTTCCATTGGTGACAAGATCTAATATGATGATCTTATTACTATGGAAGAAACTATAAGAAGAGTGAAATGCTTATATGAGATGAAAAGAGAAAAGCTTACTTTTCGGAAGGCTTGGTATGACCAGAAGAAGTTTAAGAAAGAGAAAAGGTAGAAGGGAAACAAACCTCCCTTTTTCAGAAACAGTCCTCAAGGACAACCATCATTTAGAGAGACGAGAATGGATGACGTAGGGGAACAAAGGCCAAGGCACATGCCCATTGAGTGTTGGGGTTGTTAGGGGAACCACAAGTACAGAGATTGTCCCCACAAAAATGGCAATGTGAGAGCTATCCATAATGTTCAGCAAGTTGAAACAGTGGAGGACATGGGTAGTAGAATGCCAAGGATCTATGCATCCCTGGACAACAAGCAAGATGAATTTCAATCACACATGATTGAAGTGGAAGGTATGATCAACAACCATGCCTTTACTATTTTAATTGATTCAGGGGATATCCATAGTTATATATATCCTAGAGTGGTGGAGAGTTTGCAATTTTTAAGAAGAAAACATGAAATGTATTGAATAGTGTAGCTGGCTACAAGAGCCAAGAGGAAAGTCACTGAGTTATTTAAGTCTTGTCCTGTGGACATGACTGGATTGAGCACAAAGGATTAATTGAAAATTATTCCTTTAGGTTCTTATGACTGTCTAATTGGGATGGACTGGTTGGACCAACACCATGCCATCTTGGACTATCGTAATAAGGCATTCACTTGCTTGTATTAGGAAGGAAATCAGAAAACAGTCCAAGCAATTCCTAGAGGTTTTGATGTCAGATAAATCTCAACAATGCAGCTGAAGAAGTGCTTCAGGAAAGGCTGTCAATTATTTGTAGACTACTTGGAGGAAGCACCCGAGGATAAGGTGTCAAAGATCGAAGACCGTGCGATACTAAAGGAGTTTGAGGATATATTTCAGGAGGTACCCAGACTACCTCTGAAAACAGATATTGACTTCTCTGTAAACTTGATTCCTAGAGCAACTAAAGTGTCAAAATCTCCTTACAAAATGAGTACGCCAGAGTTTAAATAACTGCAATTGCATCTTGAAGAGATTCTGAAGAAGGGTTATTGTTGGCCCTTGACCAAGTTTTGAGGATCCTTGGTCACGTTTGACCTACTTTTGGGACTTCGATAGGCTGTCGAAGATGGAGCGCAAGTCAAAGCAGAGATCGCGGGATATCGACCCCTTTTTAGGGATTTTTTTGGTTTTGGGCTTATATAATGGGTATGGGATATCGACCCATGGGTTTACCCATGTTTAGGCCCATTTTGTAATGTATAAATAGAAATCTAGGCGCCGTAGGAAGTAGTTTGATCTATGTGATTGAAGGAGGAAAGTGTGAGAGTGTGCTAAGTGCTAAGTGTTAATTTCTAAGTGAAAGTGGTAATTGTAACTACTTTGTGCATACTGTGTGAGACTTGCAGAGCTAAGTGCAAGTGATTGTAAGAGACCGTTGAAGGCTTTGTGCTATAATACAAGGAAGGAGGATCTAGCAAGGTGCACAGATCTCCTATCCTCTGTAGAGCAAGATATCATGGCTTTATGCATGTAGAATATTGACAAAAAGAAATAAATAAGAAGATTTGGTGGACATAGCCCCAAGGTGGGTGTGAACCACGTATATCCTGTGTTGTGGTTGCTATGTGCTTTATGGTTGTTCTCTTGTTTATGTGGTTAAATGCTTAGTGCACTGATGTATGTTAGATGAATCTGGAATGATAACTTAGTGCTGAATAATGTGAATGAATGTTAAATCTGACCTATGTTGTTGTTCTTAGTGCTTGATTATATTGGATCTGTGTGAATACTGTGTTGATCTGTTGTTAGGGTTTAGCTGTGTTGTAAACTAAGGCTGAATATTAACGAGCCGTAACTGATAAGTGATTTGTTAAGTTGCTGTAATCACATATCTGTGTCCCAGCTGAAGTTGCGGACACTGGAGTCCTACAACCACCCCTGCCTCTACCTCGATTGACACTTCATATGCTTCGCAGGTGTTTTTGAAAGGGCCGGTAGTTAGGGTTTTGTTGGTGCGTTGTTTTAGTGTTGAATCCTAGGTCTTCCCCTGTGCCAACAAATGGTTTTGTTGTCGGGACCTGAAACTGTGATTGCTGGGAACTGAAGGAAAGAAAGAAAGCTCTGTGCATAGAGTTGTTTCCTTAGTGCGCAGTATTCTACTTGACCTGTAAAGCTCTTCGCTAAGAAGAGAAGTCAGATCCAAAGAAAAGAGGTAAGACCTTGCTGCTTTTTTCTTTGATAAAGGTAATAATAAGTGAAACGTTTTAGATCTGAAAGATTTATGCTTTGCTGGAAGTAGGATTAGTGGAATTTTTTTTTTCAAGAGTATGGATCTAGGTATGTTTGATAAATGTTATCCTAGTCTGAAAACTAGAGAACAATTAGATGAAAGAAGGTTTGATATGAGTAGATCTAATAGAAATAATGAAAGATATGTTATTCCTATGCATAGAAATAATGTTTGGACTAACAAATGGATGCAAGATTCTAGAAAGAATTGTTTGCAGGTTAGCTACTATGATCCTAGTGCATAGTAAAGGAAAGGATGGGGATCATTTAAGAAAAAAAGAGGACTAACCCTTTGTTACAGTTGCAAAATATCGGGACATCTTGTTAAGGAATGCCCTGGAAGAAGACCTAGTTGTCTTTGTTTTAAAGCTATGGACCATGAAGTTTTAGATTTCCCTAGAATGATTGCTAAGATTGACAGAATGAATATGAGACAAGAAAACTTTGAGGAGGGTCACGAAACTGAGACGATGATAGAACCCCCAAAAAAATCAGCGACTATATTACTGTAAATGAAAGAAACCCTAAATGATCACAGAGATATCAACTTATCAGAGATCTTCAAATAAAAAGAATGCATAGAAGCAAGAATAGGAGAATTCGACATAGACTGTGTTTTGGATGAGAAAACACAAGTAAACATCATGACATAAATAACTTGGGAAGCTTTAGGAAATCCTGATATGACTCCTTCATTGGGAGGACTATTCAGGGGAAAGATGATAACCCTATGTGGAATACTCACCTGGGTATCTATGAGTGCTCATGGAGCTTCGATAGAGGAATATTTTGAGGTTGTTAGATTCATTGAGAACAACGCTCCATTTACCATGTTACTAGGAAAAAACTGGATCGAGAAAGAGCAGACCAGAAGAAAAGAAGAGGAGGCTCTAGAACAAAAAAAGGAGGAATTAAAAGATTTCATGACTAGGAAGATAGCACACTTGATTGCAGAACAAGAAAATAGATCGAGGTTGCTTAGGACCAGAAACTTGGATATCGAACTTGAAATAACACAATAATATTCACAGACAAGTAGAGCACCTAAACCAGATAGAGAAACAATATTACTCTCTAATCCTATGAAAGAATATCAACAACACAAAGTTGCTATACCAAAAGAAGACAAGAATCAGAATGGAAAGAGGAATACCAAGATGAAGATCACTGGGAAGAAGGCTAGAAAACTCAGTAAGAAGAGAGAAAAAATCAAAAAGTCACAGAAGGGCCCAGAGGGAACTTTGCGGAAGGAAGATTTGCAAAATTGGAACTTCACCAGGATATCAGAACAACACCCCATGGCACTTCACCATGGCGAAGTGATATGACCGTTGGAAGCATTATAACCATTGGAATGACATTCCATAACGGTTAATACAACAGTTATGACGAGAACGCTCTCCATCGGACCATTGGGATCGTGCCACAACGGACAAAAATGCAATAATGGAAAGCTTTGTATTCTTTGGAGAGATCTGTTACTTCATATCTACTTAGTCTGTCGACCATTGCACTGAGAACAATTTTGCGAATTGTATCAGAGATAAAAAGAGAACCCATTTATACCACGTTGTGTTTAGTAAGATAGACATCGATTCTATTGCTTTGAGCACTCATCCATCCACCTGAGTTTTCTGATAAAGATCGTGCATGTCAGATGAGATCAACACTGTAGAGAAGTCAGTTGAGGAAGTTCTAATTGATATGATGGTCGAGAAAGTGATGTCTACAAGAATTCAAGCTTCAACAATGCAAGGAGTGCAAGCCTCCCCGTCGATTGCTCGTGGATCCGGACCATCTTGACTGGTAGCAGAGAAGAGAACCAAGCACAGAGATGATCTAGTAAATGTGAAGCTAATCCCGACCATCTTAACCGACTACATCCCGCCTTTGGCTAGCACGGTGAGTCGTGACAGTGTCTCGAGGGACTTTGATTACACCATGGTTATTGCGTACCTCCCAAAGGGGATACATGTAGTTAGAACATAGTAATATAATATCGCAATTTTCAATTTCATTGACTTCAACCTAGGTGACCGCAAGAATTACAACATTCTTGCTCCTTACAAGTACCTGACCAAAACGAAGGGGAATGTAACTGCTCGAGAGAAGCCATTGCCTAGAGCATAGTCAAGAGGATCAGAGAATTCTCTTTGGAATGAAAACATCTAAGTGCTCGCAGCACACAAAATTCTGAGTGAATCACTGAAGATACTAAGATAAAGGTACTGGATTCATAGATCTAGGAGGCAAAGAAGAAAGCAACAACAATACAGGCATAGTTGAAGTTCCTGTCAGCAATTGAAAGGATGAAGTAATCCCAAGAACAATGCATTGCTCAACAGTAGGTCCACACCATTCATAGAAAAGTCATGGAAGTGACTCAAAGGCTCCAACCAATCTAGGATGAAGCTTGCCAACTATTTCAGGAGATTGAAGGCCGAGGCACATAGTTGGAACATGTAGTCATTGCATTCGAACAATGTTTAGAGGGACCTGTCAATGAAGCAGTCATCTAAGATTTCACCCAGCAGGAGGCCTTGGCTTAGCAAAAGGTCAAAGTAGCTCGATCCAAGCTCAAGGATTTTGAAACATAGTTACCCAGACCAGAGTGAATCGGGACGATTCATAGGTGAGTGTTGGGGGTCTGTTGGCCGTTGACTACGTTTTGAGGATCCTTGCTCATGTTTGAACTAATTTTGGGACTTCGATGGGATGTCGAAGATGGAGTGCAATTCAAAGCCGATATTGTGGGATCTCGACCCCTTTTTAGGGATTTTTGGGTTTTGGGCTTATGTAACAGGTATGGGATATTGGCCCATGGGTTTACCCATGTTTAGACCCATTTTTTAATTTATTAATAGAAAGTTAGGTGATGTAGGAAGTATTTCGATCTATGTGATTGAAGGAGGAAAGTGTGAGAGTGTGTAAGTGCTAAGTGTTAATTGCTAAGTGCAAGTGGTAATTGTAATTGCTTTGTTCATACTGTGTGAGACTTGCAGAGCTAAGTGCAAGTGATTGTAAGAGACTGTGGAAGGCTTTGTGCTATAATACAGGGAAGGAGGATCTAGCGAGGTGAGCAGATCTTTTTTCCTCTACGGAGTAAGATATCATGGCTCTGTGCATGCATAAGATTGACATAAAGAAACAAATAACAAGAGTCGGTGCACATAGCTCAAGGGTGGGGGTGAACTACACATATCCTATGTTGTGGTTGCTATGTGCTTTATGGTTGTTCTCTTGTTTATCTGGTTAAATGCTTAGTGCGCTGATGTATGTTAGATGAATCTGATATGATAGCTTAGTGTTGAATAACATGAATGAATGTTAGATCTAACCTATGTTGTTGTTCTTAGTGCTTGATTATATTAGATTTGTGTGAATACTGCATTGATATGTTGTTAGGGTTTAGCTGTGCTATAAACTAACGTTGAATATTAATGAGATGTAATTGATTTTTTAAGGTGTTGTAATAATAGATATGTGTCCCAACTAAGGTTTCAAATAGTGGAGTCCTACAACCACCCCTACCTCTACATTGGGTGAGACTTCATCTTCTTCACAGGTGTTGCCGAAAGGGCCAGTAGTTAGGGTTTTGTTGGTGTGTTATTGTAGCGTTGAACCCTGGGTCTGCCCCTGTTCCAACAGTTATATATGCCCAAGTGTGTCACCTTGGGGTGCCCTGGTCCTATTCATGAAAAAGAAGGATGGGATGTTGATATTATGTATTGATTTAAAACAATTGAACAAAGTGACTCTAAAGAACAAGTATCCTCTGCTGAGGATTGATGACCTCTTTGATCAGTTGAAGGATGCGAAGATAATTTCGAAGATAGATATTAGATTAGGATATCACCAGGTAAGAATAAAGGATGAATAAATCAGCAATACCACCTTTAGAAAAAGGTATGGTCATTATGAGTTGACAGTGGTTCTGTTTGGGATGTCGAACGCACCTGTTGTTTTTATGTGCCTGATGAATGGTGTATTTAGGGACTATCTAGACAAGTTTGTCATAGTATTCTTGGATGAAATTATGGTGTATTCCAAGTTGGAGGAAGAGCATGAACAACATCTGAGGATGGTGTTGCAGGTGCTAAGAGAGCACCAACTGTATGCTAATTTGAGCAAGTGCTCATTTTATCAGGAGCAGATCCATTACTTGGGGCATATTATTTCGAAGGATGGGATAGTTGTAGATCCTGAAAATATTGAGGCCATTGGAGAATTGTTAGTGCCAAGGAATGTGACATAAGTCATATCCTTTATGGGTCTAGCTAGTTAATACAGAAGGTTTATCGAAGGGTTATTGAGGATAGCTCACCCTATCACTTCCTTGCAAAGGAAGGAGAAGAAATTTCAGTGGACAGAGGAATGTGAGAGAAGCTTCCAGCGATTGAAGCAACTGTCAACCAGTGCTCCAATATTGAGGATTGTAGATCCAAATGAATACTTTGTAGTGTGCACATATGCGTGCAAAGAAGCACTGGGAGGAATCCTCAGTCATAATGTATTTGTAATTTTTTATGAATCCATAAAGTTGAAAGATCACGAAAGAACTATGCAACTCATGATTTGGAGTTGGCAACAATAGTACACACTCTAAATAAATGGAGGCATTACCTCATGGGAAGGAGGTTCAAACTGAGGACAAACCATAATAGTTTGAAGTATTTGTTTGATCAACCAACCTTGAATGTTAGGCAGAGTAGGTGGCTGGAGTTTCTTTGTGACTATGAATTTGATATCAAGCATATCAAAGGAAAGGAAAACAAAGTGGTTGATGCACTCAACAGGAGAGTGCATGAATTGAATGCTACAACCATTAACATGTACCAAACTGATATTAAAGGTATGATTTTGGAGGGTGCAAATGTAGATTTGCAGTACAGGAAATTGGTAGCGAAGCTATAGCAAGGTAAGACACCACAAGGAATGAAATATTATAAGCTTGGAGCTGATGGAACACTCCTGTACAAAAACAAATCTTATGTACCTAATGTCCAGGATTTGAAACTTGTGATTTTGAAAGAAATGCATATTGTACCTTATGTTGGGCACCCTAGATACCAGAAGACTGTGGCAGTAGTCAAGAGCCATTACTTTTGGCAAGATATGAAGAAAGAAATTGATGAATACATCGCAAGATGTATGGAGTGCTAGAAGGTTAAAGCTGAACACAGGCACCCAGTAGGATTGTTGCAGCCTTTACCCATTCCTGAGTGGAAGTGGGAGGTAGTGACAATGGATTTCATCACAGGATTGCCCAGAACAGGCAAAAAACATGACTCAATCATGGTGGTGGTGGAAAAGCTTACGGACTCTGCCCACTTCATTCCATTAAAGACTACTCAAAAGGCATTAGATGTTGCTGACATCTTTATGAAGGAAGTGGCACGATTGCACAAAATTCCCAAGACAATTGTGTCTGACAGAGACCCGAAATTTACCTGACATTTATGGAAAGGGTTATTCAAGGGGTTTGGAATGAATATAAAATTTAGCACAACCTATCATATTGAATCTGATGGGTGGACAGAGTGGGTGAATCGAGTCATAGAAGACATACTAAGGATTTATGTGATGGAAAAACCATCTAAATGGGAAGACTACCTACACTTGGTAGAATTCACCTACAACAATGGGTATCAAGCATCATTGAATATGATCCCATTTGAAGCACTTTATGGAAGAAAGTGTAATAATCTAGTAAGCTAGTATAATCTAGCTGATAGGGAAGTGGTTGGGCTAGATTTGCTCAAGGAAATGGAAGAGAAAATGCTAAAAATTAAGCAGAATTTGAAAGCTGCCCAAGATAGGCAGAAAAGTTATGCTGATAAGAACAAAACCCATAGAGAGTTTAAAGTGGGTGACCATGTTTTCCTCAAAGTAAAAGCCAATAGAATTTCCCTAAAAATGGGAAGCTACTCCAAGTTGGCAGCCAAATTTTTTGGTCCATTTGAAATCCTAGAAAGGATTGGGCCAGTTGCATATATGCTTGCATTACCTGCATCCATGACTATACATAATGTGTTTCATATTTCATTTCTTAAGAAATATATACCTGATGCTAATCATGTAATCAATTGGAATGTGATTCAGGTGGAGCAAGAAGGTGTCCTTCAAGTGCATCATGTGCGCATATTGGACCAGAAAAGTAAACAACTTTGAAATCAAGCCATAGGTCTTGTAAAGGTCCAATGGACCTAGTACGGTTTTGAGGACGTGACATGGGAGCATGAGGATGCTATGCAGGAAGAATAACAACATCTTTTTTAATATTTTGAAAATATTGATGATGTTGCGTAAAGAGTTACACTAAGGACAGTGCAAAAATTAGGGGAGGGGATTGCAATATCCCCGGGTAATGCCCCAATTATATTATGAATTGTAATCATGTTTTGTAGACTGGTGAATCGAGTATTGATAAGATGGTGGGATTATGTGTTTATTAGGCCGAAGAGCCTAAGTGTTAAAGGCCAGGAGCCTATTTTTGTATATGTAATTATGCAGATCATTAATAAAATAAAAACATCGTTGTGTGTAGACCAACCATGAAGAAAGAGTGATGGGGAACTAAGCTTCCACAAGGTGGATAAGGGAAAAGGCGCTGAAAGGTTTGAAAGAAGGGCTAATCTTAGTGGCTTAAGTCCTTGAGGTAATAATTTATTATTATTCCAAAGTGGTGTGAAAGGTATATTTTTATCCTAAGTTCATGGAAAAGGGAACACATACTTGATGGAGTGCATGCAACTTCATGGGCGACATGTGTTAGCCTAGGCACATGCAATTTAACCCAATAATTGAGTCGTGAGGGGGGTTCGTCCTCCATTCTTTCACCCATTGTCTGAACTATGTAGCCTATGCGTCTGATCTCTACATGCCTCACACAGCTCTGAAACCTGAAACTTTGATGTTTTCCTAAGAAGCCAACATATCCTCCATCTGAACCATTTGAGTTTGTGTTTCCCACTCTACGTTGATATCTTGTCACGCACCCTGAAAACTAGTGTCAAACCTTTGGAATGATCTGTGTCTCCTGTGTGACCTCTGAACCCATCTTATCCTCCCTTGCAGATCCGAGTCCGTACCTGAAATGTTCTTGGGTTGCAACCTTCTTTTTTCCTGAGTGGTGCTGACCGGTTACTGTTGTTTTCACTAGTACCTTGTTGGAACTGAGTCGAAAGTGGCTGAAGAAATGGGTTGTCAAGCCTGTGAGTAGCTCTCGCCAGGTGAGAGAGTCTTCTAGGAAGTTGTTTTCTCCCAGAGATATTCCAACACCAACTACAGAGCTCTAAGAATTCATGATATGGCTTGTTTCTGAGACCTAGAGAGGGAGGTGAAGCACTAATGGACTTTTCTTGTGAAGGTGTATACTCCCTGGTGGAACATGCATGCAAGGAATGAGAGTTTGTGAGTAGTGGGCATAAGAAGGCTCCTGAAGAGAATCCTTCTAGTTGCACTGTGCATTTTTCCTGTAACCTTAGCCTAGTCTAGGATTCCCTTGCCTTGGTTGGAGCTCAGTCCCATCTTAGGGGTGACCCACTACTGAGCATGCTGAGCAACATGTCCTAAGGCTAGGAGGTTCGTGGAAGTTCTTCACATAGTTGGTGGAGTTACTACAGTTTCAAAGATAAGTATCATTACGTGTTTAATTTCAATTAAAATTCATTTTTGTGATTCTTGTAATATTATTGTTGGACACACCTACCACACTGGGGGGGGGTGAATGAGTGTGGGAATATTTTTCCCAAAACTTCCCTCTTACACAAAACTCATTAGTTAGCATTCAACATTTACTCATTACTCATTTATGTCATTTATAACCAGTTATATGTGAAAACATATCAACAACATATATCAACAATATATCTTTAACAAGTCATCACCACAAGGAACACAAAGAACACAAGATGTATGTACAATTTTCTTTTTATTACGGACTACAATCCTTGGTTTTTTTCAGCAACAACTGAATAGAGTACAACTCTACAAGAGCACCAAATCTATAATGCAAGACTCAACTTACATCCTCAACACCAACTGAGATGAGGCAACAATCCTCAACATATATCAATCTGCAATAGGTATGCGACCTGTCAGTAGTGTAGCCTGCATGTGTACATGCCCTGTCTCACTACATCTCACATATGTACGTGACCAATGTATACAACAACCTGCGTATACATTCTGATCTATTAGGGTTTATCCTACAAGATCAATTCAGATCCTATGCAACCAATTTATCATTCTCTTATGTCTCTCACTGTCCAAACTGACCCATAGCTAGTCACAACAAATCCAATCTCTCCAATAGCTCACTCATGCTTCATAACCAATCAATATGAATTCTAACTCAATCATGTATAAGAAACTAGAATACCATAGAAATCATATCACAACTAAATCACAAGAGTACTGCTCACTCCATCAACCAACATAAACCACATCAAAACAACCATACCAAGAATGTCCTAAGTATTCACAACACAATTAACAATACTATCCATTAAGACAATAATGTAACCATACCAGTGTCTCAGTGATAGATCTGAGCCCATAGAATGTAGATCTGGAACTTGCTTCAGTCTTTAATAGCTTTTCATCAACTCAACCACAAATCTCCATGATTCTATCCATTGTACACTCCCTGTACACTGACAGCCCGCATATTATACGAACCATGTACACAGACAACTTGCATATACGCACCCTATACATGGAAATCCCGCGTACGCACCAGAAAATAGGGTTTTTCTATAATTCTGAGAATTTCACCGTCATGATCTCAGACTTGTCGAAACTTAAATTCATCCATGAGATCCTCCTCACGCTCTCTTTATCAGAATAGATTTTCAATCATTCTCAAGAGATCCACACCAAATATGCTCTCACAAGAATCTCTCCATCAATACTCCAGAAGATATTATCACAAGAAGCTCTCCATTGATCCACAAAAAAGATGTTTTGCAAGAGACCATTGCTATCTTATTTATACTTTCATCCTCTAGGTCACTTAACCCATTTTTTAGGTCACTTAACCCATTTCTAGGTCACTTTACCTTATTTTAGGGTTAACCACTTTCCATAAATAGAAATTTCTCCAATACTTTATCATTTAAATATTCCTTCTTGATTTTGTCACCTTACTTTATCATTTAAATAATCTTTCTTGATTTTGTCACTTCTCTTTATTATTTAAATAATCCACCTTAACTTTGTCACTTTACTTTATCATTTAAATAATGGTTTCTTCTTTTCAATCACTTTGACTTCTTTTACCTTTTGGGGCTTCAAGCCAACATGTGAGGGTCCTCCAACTTCCTAAGGCCATAACTCTCAAACCGTGATGAGTTATGTGGCATTCCACATACTAACGGAAATGGCATGACAAACACTATCCTTCTAGGAAAGTTTCACCAACAACTTCATTGATCTTCATCTCATTATTCCATAATCAAGCATGGGTTCTCCAACCATTCTCCTAGGACAACTCAATCTGCAAAGTGTCTTCCCGTGAGGGCTTTCACCATAAGGGGACCACTTTGGAGTTAATCCATTTGTGCACCTTATCAATCATGATAAGACAATAATGAGTCATCGATAAATTTTTCCAACAATGCATCATATACCAATGAAACCACATCGATCCATCTTCATCATGTATCAATGAAAACTCATTGATACATCTTCATCTATACATTCTCATCAAGGAAAATACATATTACATTACATAAATCATCAATCAATCACTCTTTTGACATCAATCAATCACTTGACATCAATTAATGACATCAATCAATCAAACCATTGGCATCAATGACAACATGATCCAACAATCTCCCACCTTTGCATTGATGGAAATACCAACATTGATGTCAACACCAATTACCAATTATTGATGCCAACATGTAGATTCTCTACATCGATAGTCAATGTGACTATCTCTCCTCATAAATAAACATCAGTCACATCAATGTGATTAATTCTCCCCCTTTTACATTAATGGCAAAGGGTCATTCTCTTCTTGGGGTTGCTCCCCTTGTGCGAGTGCCTTTGACATTCCTCTGAATAATCTCTCCCCTTTTGAACAAGGGATATCACTCTAATGTAATGTTGAAGATACATCGAACATCCTCCCCCTTTGACCATTGCTCCCACTAAAATTATACTTATGTGCTCTTTCTTCAAGTATAGGGCTCTTTTCTAGGTATGCATCTGATAAATATCTCCTCCTAGAATCATGGGAAGAAGAATGACTCCCCCTATGGGTATGTCTCCCCTATCTTCTCTGTAATATGAACAATATGATACCATATAACGATCCTTGTACCTGTTCATGCATCAAACTCATGCCATACCAAGCATCATGAAGCAAAATATATGTTAACAATGAAATAAAGAATCATGAGCAAAATATCAACCAAGTACATCTTGTACAAAAATTTATGCTCATAATGCACAACACCTATGTACATAAACCATGTAAATCAAGATCATGAAATGTGCCAAAAGATATCATCCATGGAATGCATCAATCATATGCCTCTATCAACATGCCAACATGTGCATCTACCAATATGCCAGCCATGAACATCTAGCAATATGCCAACCATATTCATCTACCAATATGCCAACCATGTGCATATACCACTATGCCAACCATGTGCATATACCAATATGCCAAGCATGTGTATCTACCGATATGAAAAACAATGTGTCATATCACTCATGATATGTCTCCATCATGAACCAAGTATCATAAAAAAATACTAAGTGTTGTGCTAATCAAGTAGTACCAATGGTGTAGTATCACCAAGCATATGCCATCTATGAGTGTACCAAACATGTATCAATTATAGATCAATATATGAATCATCAATGATGTACAACATGATAATCTCATCAACTCACCAACCACATTTCCCAATGTGTATCCCATCCATATGCTAAATGCATGCATCAAGCTTTCCAACAAGTAAGCTTCCAATACATCATCAATATATATCACATAACCAAGGTGTCATAACTTCACTATCATAACCAACATTGTTCTTCAACAGAAAATGCATCAATCCGTACTCATGGGTTAGTGCCATGCACCCAAGATTCTATTTTACATCATCACCTTACATAATCCAATATAGAATCATGAAAACCTGCAGAAAACATTGTGAGAACCTACAATAAACCATGTAAAACGCTACATCATAGACTTATACCATCACATCAAACTCCAATCCCTGTGAATAGCCCTTTTCCTCAGGGTTCACCACATATACGTGGCCTGTTGCACAAACAACTCGCGTATGTACACGAGCTATACAAGGTCAGCCTACATATGTATGTGACTGATACCATTGTCACCCGCATATGCCTCAATATATGACACTTTTGAACTTCCCTTCAGTATTTAATTCTGTTTTGGCTACTCTGGCTTCTTCACCCATTTGAGCTCTGAACATCCATCATCTCAAATATGTCTCCCTCCCTTACTTCATTCCTTCTTCTAGCCATGCTATGTGAAGTCCTCATCATGGAATTTATTCTTGTGTTCCAACACTCCTGGGATTTGTGGCCAAACCCACTATAGTTGTAGCATCTAATGGTGTTACAGTGAACAACAGTGTGTCCTAGTTTATCACATCTCCAACACCTCATGGTGTTATAAAGTATTCCATTATATCTCCTTTCATAAGATCTACATTCAAAATCTTTGTGACCATATCCATTACATGAATGAAAATGCCCATGAAAAATACTTTCATACCTTTGCTTTGGTGTCCCAAGAATAGCTTCTTGATGTCTTCCTTTCTTTGTTCTTTTGAAATTTTCTCTACCTTGTGTAGATGGTTGTTTTGCAACATTGTCTTCCTTCTTTGATGGACTTACCTCATGCTTCTTTGAGGTGCTTGCTTCAGCATGTGTAGTTTCCTTTTTGTATCCAAGACCAAATTTATCATATGGTGATCTTTGACTTTCCAAGATCTCATCCAATATTAGTGAGCTATTCAAGAATTTATTTTACTTCTCCACTTTCTTTCTAATATCAACAATTTTAGCTTATAACTTACAACATGACTCTTCCTTTTCATTTATCTGATTTTTCAATAGTCCCTCTATCCTTTTGGCTTCTTCAATTTGGGTCTTGAGATGGACAATAGTTTCAAAACTTTTGCTAATCTCATCATCTACATTCATATCTTCTTTTCCATTCTTTAGTCTAGTGATCTCTTCTTCCTTTTCTTCTAATTGAGTCTTATTGCTCTCTTCTTGTTCTTTGAGTATTCCCTTTAAATTCAAGATGTACCTTTGAATCCTCCTAAGAATATTCTTAGTGTTATCTGAAAGATAGTTATAGTGTGTATAATAATGATCACTGCTATATCTATATAAACCCTCTTCAACTTCTTTTTGAAGTTCTAATAGATCTTCTTCTATTCTTTACACGGGATAACTACAATCAAACTTCACACAAACTGTTTCTAGATCTTCTTCTTCACTTGAGTAGAAACATTCAACATCATCACATTTTGAATCATTGCAATCAAGAGTCCTTGGAGATTTTTTACCTTCATTTGAATTAATTTCAAGATCTTCCTTTTTGCCAACATCATCACATGATTATTTGATTTCCTTTGTGCTACCATTATCACTTGATTATTTTTCTTCATTTGAAATGTTTTTAAGATCACGTTTAGAAATAATGCATTCAAGAGTATTTGGAGATTATTTACCTTTAATTATTTTGATGGAGTGGTCTTCATCATATTCTTCCTTGTTTTGATATTTCTCCTCTAGCTTTAGCCATAGATCCTTGGCGAAAGTGCATTGTCCCATGCCCTCTTTGATAGGACTTGAGAGTACACTAAGAATGGTCTTGAGAACCAATGCATCATTCTTCTTTCCTTCCCTTTGAGCTACGAACTTTGACTTGTTCTTCAACGAAACTGATCCACCAATGGATGCCTTCCAAATAGTTGCTCCCATTGTCTTCAAATACACTCTCATATTTATTCTCCAAGTAGAATAGTTTTCCTCATCAAGGATTGGTATTTCATCATCCATTTGTGTGTCTATGGATCTCCTTCAAGATTGTTAAGGCTTGTAGTGAAGTCCGGCTCTGATACTAATTTTTGGACACACCTACCACACTTAGAGGGAGGGGTGAATGAGTGTGGGGATATTTTTCCCAAAACTTCCCTCTTACACAAAACTCACTAGTTAGCATTCAACATTTACTCATTAATCATTCATATCATTTATAACCAGTTAGATTTGAACACATATCAACAACATATATCAGCAATATATCATCACCAAGTCATCACCACTAGAAACACAAAGAACACAAGATGTATGTACAATTTTCTTTTTTTTACGAACTACAATCCTTGGGGTTTTTCAACAACAACTGAATAGAGTACAAATATATAAGAGAACCAACACTATAATGAAAGACTCAACTTACATCCTTAGCACCAACTAATATGAGGCAACAATCCTCAACAAATATCAATCTGCAACAGGTACACGACATGTCAGTAGTGCAGCCCGCCTGTGTACGTGCCCTGGCTCACCACATCCCATGTATGTACGCGACCAATGTATACAACAACCTGCATATATGTTACACATTATTTTCATCATCCCTATGACTGTTAATGATGTAAACCTTTATGTTGCCTTCAGAGAGGTCAATGGCCTAAGTTCCTGAAGAAAGAAGGGAGAAAAACTTTTCCTCAGCTTGTCATCAGCTCAACCACAAATCTCCATGATTTTATCCACTATATGCTCCCTATACACTAACAACCCCATAATGTACACACCCTATACACAGACAACTTGCATATACACACCCTATACACAGACAACTCGCGTACACACCATAAAATAGGGTTTTTCTGTAATTCTGAGAATCTCTCTATCATGATCCCAGACTTGCCAAAAATTCAATGCATCCATGAGATCCTCCTCATGATATCTTTCTCAGAATAGATATTCAATCATTCTCAAGAGATCCACACCAAATATTCTCTCACAAGAAGCTCTCCATCAATACTCCAAAAGATATTCTCACAAGAAGCTCTCCATTGATCCACAAAAAGAATGTTTTGTAAGAGACCATTGCTATCTTATTTATACTTTCATACTCTAGGTCAATTAACCCATTTTTTAGGTCACTTAAACCATTTCTAGGTCACTTAAACTTATTTTAGGGTTAACCACTTTCCATAAATAGAAATTTCTCCAATAGTTTATCATTTAAATATTCCTTCTTGATTTTGTCACCTTACTTTATCATTTAAATAATCTTTCTTGATTTTGTGACTTCTCTTTATTATTTAAATAATCCACCTTGACTTTCTCACTTTACTTTATCATTTAAATAATGATTTCTTCTTTTCAAACACTTTGACTTCTTTGACCTTTTGGGGCTTCAAGCCAACATGTGAGGGTCCTCCAACTTCGTAAGGCAAAAACTCTCAAACCGTGAGGAGTTATGTGACATTCCACATACCACCGGAAATGGAATGACAAGAACTATCCATCTAGGATAGTTTCACCAACAAATTCGTTGATCTTCATCTCATTATTCCATAATCAGACATGGGTTATCCAACCATTCTCCTAGGATAACTCAATCCACAAAGTGTCTTCCCGTGAGGGATTTAACCATAAGGGGACCACTTTGGAGTTCATCCATTTGTGCACCTTATCAATCATGATAAGACAATAATGATTCATCTATAAATTTTTCCAAAAATGCATCATATACCAATGAAACCACATCAATCCATCTTCATCATGTATCAATTACAACCCATTGATCTTCATCATATCAATGACAACTCATTGATCCATCTTCATCTATGCATTCTCATCAAGGACAATACATATTACATTACATCAATCATCAATCAATCAATATTTTGACATCAATCAATCACTTGACATCAATTAATAACATCAATCAATCAAACCATTGGCATCAATGACAACATGATCCAACAATCTCCCCGTTTGGCATTGATGGTAATACCAACATTGATGTCAACCCCAATTACCAATTATTGATTCCAACATGTAGATGTAGATTCTATACATCAATAGTCAATGTGACTATCTATCCCCATCAATAAATATCAATCACATCAATGTGATTAACTCTCCCCCTTTGACATCAATGACAAAGGGCCATTCTCCTCTTGGGGTTGCTCCCCCTGTCTGAGT
>SNQJ01S0039643.1:0-23023 GCA_010110895.2 Picea sitchensis | reverse complement strand
TCAACAATATATCATCAACAAGTCATCACCACAAGGAACACAAAGAACACAAGATGTATGTACAATTTTCTTTTTATTACAGACTACAATCCTTGGGGTTTTTCAGCAACAACTGAATAGAGTACAACTCTACAAGAGCACTAACTCTATAATGAAAGACTCAGCTTACATCCTCAACTCCAAATGAGATGAGGCAACAATCCTCAAGAGATATCAATCTGCAATAGTTATGCGACCTGTGAGTAGTGTAGTCCATGTGTGTACGTGCCCTAGATCACTACAACCCATGTATGTATGCGACCAATGTATACAACAACCTGTGTATGCCTTCTGAGCTATTAGGGTTTGTCCTTCAAGATCAATTCAGATCCTCTACAACCAATTTATCATTATCTTATGTCTCTCACTGTCCAAGCTGACCCACAGCTAGTCACAAGACATCCAAGCTCTCCAATAGCTTACTCATGCTTCACAACCAATCAATATGAATGCTAACACAATCATGAATAAGAAACTAGTATACCATAGCAATCATATCACAACTGAATCACAAGAGTACTTCTCACTCCATCAACCAACCTAAAATACATCACATCAGTCATACCAAGAATTACCTAATAATTCACAACACAACAAGAAATACTATCCATCAAGACAATAATGTAACCATACCCATGTCTCAGTGACAGATCTGAGACCATAGAATGCAGATCTGGAACCTGCTTCAGTCTTCAACAACTTGTCATCATCTCAACCACAAATATCCATGATTTTATCCATTGTATGCTCCCTATACATTGACATCCCACTTACTATACGCACCCTATACACAGACAACTTGTGTATACGCACCGTATCCACAGACATCATGCGTATGCACCAGAAAATAGGGTTTTTCTATAATTCCGAGAATTTATCCGTCGTGATCTCAGACTTGCCGAAACTTCAATGCATCCATGAGATACTCCTCATGCTCTCTTTCTCAGAATAGATCTTTAATCATGCTCAAGAGATCCGGGCCAAATAATCTCTCACAAGAAGCTCTCCATCATTATTCCAAAAGATATTCTCACAAGAAGCTCTCCATTGACCTACAAAAAGGATGTTTTGCAAGAGAGCATTGCTATCTTATTTATACTTTCATCCTCTAGGTCAGTTAACCCATTTTTTAGGTCACTTAACCCATTTCTAGGTCACTTAACCGTATTTTAGGGTTAACCACTTTCCATAAATAGAAATTTCTCCAATACTTTATCATTTAAATATTCCTTCTTGGTTTTGTCACCTTACTTTATCATTTAAATAATCTTTCTTGATTTTGTGACTTCTATTTATTATTTAAATAATCCACCTTGACTTTCTCACTTTACTTTATCATTTAAATAATGATTTCTTCTTTTCAAGCACTTTGACTTCTTTGATCTTTTGGGGCTTCAAGCCAACATGTGAGGGTCCTCCAACTTCGTAAGGCCATAACTCTCAAACCATGAGGAGTTATGTGACATTCCACATAACACCAGAAATGGAATGACAAGTACTATCCATCTAGGATATTTTCACCAACAAATTCATCGATCTTCATCTCATTATTCCATAATCAAACATGGGTTCTCCAACCATTTTCCTAGAGTAACTCAATCCGCAAAGTGTCTTCCCATGAGGGATTTCACCATAAGGGGACCACTTTGGAGTTCATCCATTTTTTCACCTTATCAATCATGATAATACAATAATGAGTCATCTATACATTTTTCCAACAATGCATCATATACCAATGAAACCACATCAATCCATATTCATCATGTATCAATGACAACTCATTGATCTTCATCATATCAATGAAAACTCATTGATCCATATTCATCTATGCATTCTCATCAAGGAAAATACATATTAAATTACATCAATCATCAATGAATCAATATTTTGACATCAATCAATCACTTGACATCAATTAATAACATCAATCAATCAAACCATTGGCATCAATGACAACATGATCCAACAATCTCCTCCTTTTGCATTGATGGAAATACCAACATTAATGTCAACACCAATTACCAATTATTGATGCCAAGATGTAGATTTAGATGCTATAAATCAATAGTCAATGTGACTATCTCTTCCCATAAATAAACATCAATCACATCAATGTCATTAACTCTCCCCCTTGGACATGAATGGAAAAGGGCCATTCTCCTCTTGGGGCTGCTCCCTCTGTCTGAGTGCCTTTGATATTCCTCTAAATAATATATTCCCTTTTGAACAAGGGATATCACTCTAATGTAATGTTCAATATACATCGAACATCCTCCCCATGTGACCATTAATCCCCCTGAAATTATGCTTCTGTGATCTTTGTTCAAGTATAAGGATATTTTCTAGGTATGGATCTGATAAATATCTCCTCCTAGAATCATGGGAAGAAGAATGACTCCCCCCTATGGGTATGTCTCCCCTATATTCTCTGCAATATGAAAAATGTGCTACCATATAATGATCCTTGGACTTGTTCATGCATCAAAATCATGCCATGCCAAGCATCATGAAGAAAAATATATGTTAACAATGAAATAAAGAATCATGAGAAAAATATCAACCAAGTACATCCTATAAAAAAATGTGTGCTCATCATGCACAACACCTATGTACATAAACCATGTACATCAACATCATGCAATGTGCCAAAATATATCATTCATGGAATCTGTCAATCATATGCCTCTATAAACATGACAACATGTGCATCTACCAATATGCCAGCCATGCACATCCACCAATATACCAACCATGTGAATCTACCAATATGCCAACCATGTGTATCTACCATTATGCCAACCATCTGCAGCTACCACTATGAAAACCATGTGCATTTACCAATATGCGAACCATGTGTATCTACCAATATGACAAACAATGTGTCATATCACTCATGATATGTCTCGATCATGAACCAAGTATCATAAACGAATACCAATTGTTGTGCTAATCAAGTAGTACCAATGGTGTAGTATCACCAAGGATATGCCATCTATGAGTGTACCAAACATGTATCAATTATAGATCAAGCTATGAATAATCAATGATGTACAACATGATCACCTCATCAACTCACCAATCACATTTCCCAATATGTAGCCCATTCATATGCTAAATGCATGCATCAAGCTTTCCAACAAGTAAGCTTCCAATACATCATCAAGATATATCACATAACCAAGGTGTCATAACTTCACTGTCATAACCATCATTGTTCGTCAACATAAAATGCATCAATCTATACTCATGGGTTAGTGCCATGCACCCAAGATTTTATTTTACATCATCACCTTACATAATCCAATATAGAATCATGAAAACCTGCAACAAACAGTGTCAGAACCTCCAATAAACCATGTCAGACACTACATCACATATTTATACCATCACATCAAACTCCAATCCCTGTGCATAGCCCTTTTCCTTAGGCTTCACCACATATACGTGGTCTGTTGCACAAATAGCTCGAGTATGTACGTGACCTATACAAGGTCATCCTGCATATGTACATGACTGATACTACTCTCACCCATGTATGCCTCAGTAGATGACACTTTTGAACTTCCCTTCAGTCTTTCACTATTTTCTAGCTGCTCTGTCTTCTTCACCCACTTTTGTAGATGTTCCTGCTCCTTAGAACTTGAGCTCTGAGCATCCATCTTCTCAAATATGTCTCCCTTCCTTACTTCATTTCTTCTTCTATCCATGCTATGTGAATTCCTCATCATGGACTTTATTTTTGTGTTCCAACACTCCTGGGATAAGTGGCCAAACCCACTACAGCTGTAGTATCTAATGGTGTTACAGTGAACAACAATGTGTCATACTTGATCACATCTCCAACACCTCACGGTGTTATAAAATATTCCATTATATCTCCTTTCATAAGATCTACATTCAAAATATTTGTGACCATATCCATTACATGAATAACAATGCGCATGAAAAATACTTTCATACCTTTTCTTTGGTGCTCCAAGAATAGCTTCTTGATGTCTTCCTTCCTTTTTTGTTTGAAATTTTCTTTTCCTTGTGTAGATGGTTGTTTTGCAGAATTGTCTTCCTTCTTTGATGGACTTACCTCATGCTTTTTCAGGTGCTTTCTTCAACATGTGTAGTTTCCTTTTTGTATCCAAGACCCGATTTATCATATGGTGATCTTTGACTTTCCAAGATCTCATCCAAGATTAGTGAGCTATTCAAGAATTTATTTGAATTTTCCACTTTCTTTCTAAGATCAAAAATTTCATCTTCTAACTTACAACATGACTCTTCCTTTTCATTTATCTAATTTTTCAATAGTTCTTCTATCCTTTTGGCTTCTTCAATTTGGGTCTCTAGATGGACAATAGTTTCAAATCTTTTGCTAATCTCATCATCTCTATTCATATCTTCTTTTCCATTCTTTATTATAGTGATCTCTTCTTTATTTTCTTCTAATTGAGCCATATTTCTATCTTCTTGTTCTTTTAGCATTCCCTTTAACCTCAAGATGTGCCTTTGACTCCTCCTAAGAAACTTCTTAGTGTTATCCGAAAGATAGTTATAGTGTGTATAATAATGATCACTGCTACATCTATATAAACCCTCTTAAAATTCTTTTTGAAGTTCTAATAGATATTCTTCTATTATTTTCATGGGATAATGATGTAGACTCCCTATCCCTCTTAAGGGATGCGTGACCTCCCGGTCAAGATCTTTGATTCTGGAGTCAAACCGACTCTCCTAGTTCTGAGATGGAACCTTTATCTTTGAATCCACAGGTCCTTCTGTGTGTTTTACCCTCACAACAAAGAACTAGGCTCATGCTCTCCACTCCTCATGACCATAGGCACGACCACGGTCTTAACCTAAAAGGCACGTCACATTTCGGTGTTTTGAGGTTCCGATACAATGGTCCGCCGACACAAACCCCTATGATACCCGAAACCCGATGGGCTAACCATAGGTTGGCTCCTCCCCCTCCTTTGTTTACATGACCACGTGCTCATGATCACTACCTTCACCACAAGGTGCACCAAGCTCCTCCAATTCCCGAACGTTGAAATCATGACGGCATGAGATCTATAGCTTATGTCAATCCATGGATGATGGCTACGATCATCTTGACATTTCGTGAATTCTCTCTCCGTGAAGTCCGTTCGCTTTTCCTCTTGGTTGTTGAAATGTTGAAACGCTCCCTCACTGCAGGTCAACGGTGCCAAACCTCCGAATATCCGATGGCTTTGATCCTTTTAGGATTTCACCCATCGAGATTCTGGGCTCTTTCTCCTTGTATCCACAATTTCTAAAATGGCGATAGCGTTGATATGACGGTCCAGATCCTTCCTCGATTCAACGGTCATGATCGATATCGTGATTCGTGTTTCAGGTCCTAGGAATCCAGGGCCTCTGTCCTCCCAAATCGCGATGCCTGATATCATGAAATGGATCAAAAGTCTAGATCTAATTGGGATCAATGACTCTTATCCATCCTGAGCTTTTAATCTCACAGACTTAGAAGATTTTATAAGTTTTCAAAGGTTTCAACCTTTGCTTCTCTAGGAAATGGGTCTCTGGATCTCGACAACACTTATCCGAAGTGTTATTCATGTTGAGCTTCATATAGAGAAGACTTAGATTTCCCATGCATTCCTTGCATCTAAGGGATCTTAATAACTCAGATCCAAGGGATTTCTCACAGAGAAATTCATCCCAATATCCTTGCATTCCTCTTTGGCTTGATGCACACCTTGCAGAAATTCAAACGAAGAGAAACAATCCAAATTGAACAACTAATGTTTATAGTTCCATTACCCCTTATGGAGATTCATTCACTTGCTGATAAAAATAGAAATGACATAAAAAATACAAACACTATTCACGCACCATACGTTTGAATCCATTTTTCCTCTGTTATATTCACAAGTGACAAAAGGGCTACAAAATACACTCAAAATTACAACAACTTTGAAAGCTTCAAGTTTTATGCTAACTCATAGTCCTCCTACACTCTCTTCCCTCTATACTATAGCTCTCTCTATTGCACCCCCCCCTCCATTTTGGCATCTCAAACTTCTATTAAACTCAAAACGAATTCTAGGGTTTCCCCTGGCTACTTGCCTACTCTAAAATTCATCCTACGCTATCTTAGTTCAATCACATTCCAGAGCCATAGTGGAAACTCTTTCTTCGCTTGCGATTTTCAAAACGTGCCTCAAAGGGTAAATTTCGACACTGGTTCAAGTGTGCCTCCAAAGGTAAATTTCGGCACTGAGTTAAGGCGGATTTTAAAATCAGCTGCAACTGCCAACGTTGAGGTTCTGGAAGAACTCCCATGTGGTGAGTGGTCTTGTCTCTGCGCGCTTGCCAATGATGCTCCTGCATAAGATAACTACCATCAAAATTCACACAAATTACTTCTAGATCTTATTCTTCACTTGAGTAGAAACATTCAACATCATCACATTTTGAATCATTGCAATCAAGAGTCTTTGTTCTGGCCCAACATTCCTGCCACTTTGCGCACCCTTCCTTATGCTCTGGTATGTTATCATGGTGCAACACGTATTTTTTATACGCGCGGTGGATTTTGCATGGGCCAAAGGTGGTAATATCAATTGACCTGGGCTTGTGAGAAGAATTATAGGCAGTGCATAAACTTGGTCGGTGAACAAAATACATGTAATGATCCCAAGCCAAATTCTTTCTTGGAATCACTAACTACTACTAATTTATTGAGTTTTTAAGTGCATACAAGATTCATCAACACATGGAGATCGCAATATATTCAATATGTAGAAGCACAAGCAAATATCTGACCTTTTTATTATGAGCAATGTAAGATCAATACAATCGATGGCCGATTTGGCATAAACCTCAGATGGCCGTACAAGAAATAGATATGAGCTGCTACAAAATGCTCCCGACAATACAAAATGAGCCTCCAAAGGCTGGATATACAATGAAGACTAAATCAAGCAGATATGATTTGTACTAATGCTCAACCTCCAGGCGGGATTATACGTCGCTAGAATGTTGAAACTACGAATAGTCGCCACCCTTTACCAAGGGTGTCTGATACATCTAGAGAAATGTCAAAGATGATCGGGGCAAGTACATGGGAAAACCAGGATCCCAAATTCCCAAATCCCTCCCTCCAAACTCCATTAGATCTGAATTCTCCAGCGGATGGTGTGCCCCACTGGATGATTATGGAATCCCTAGCTGGTTTGACCTTGATGAAGGATATCTCCAAATGATCACGAAACTCCAAGAATATAGATCGAGATTGATGGTAAGAAACATAACCAGTTGCTTGATCTCCAAGATCCTCTCAATGTTGTAGATGCCTTAAATCTCCAACTACAGATGGTGCCCCACTGGGTGATTGAAACCCTAGCTGGTTTGGACCCGATGAAGGAGGCCTCCAAAATGCTCTGAAACTCTCACGAGGAATAGATCGGGCTATGAATCAGGTGGGAGAAGGTTTGGGCTCAGTCTCAGCTGAGATCCTCTACAGATCTGAGTTTTTCTTTGAATCCGCCAGGATGTCCCCTAACCAATTACAGGACGTCCCAATCTGCAGACAGGTGTAGAATGATGATAACCCTCGAGGAAATCCCTCAAACTGATGTTTCCTTCCCCATGGAGAAGTGCTAAGATGGAGATGGGGACTTCGAATGGTGTGGAGGAGTCTTTCATCCCTCAGACCAAACGTGGAACAAGGTGAGTGGATATTTCTTGTTAGTGCTCTTGAGCATTCGGTTTGAGGGTTTGTACAGCAAAACCCAAAAACTAAATGCTCAAGAGCAATATGTGCAATCAAAGCCGAGGCCGAGTAATGAGAGAGCCTTGACTCTTACTTATACTTTTCCTTCTAATTCATTTTGAGTTAGGTTAACTCCCAAGTTAATCTTCTATTCGCCCTATTGAGTTGCTCTATTACTCCTTTATCCTTTCCTTTCTTAAGTCAACTTAAAAATATAACTTTTAACTATGACTTTCCCCATAGGTGTGAGACTATGACCTAGTGGGGGTGCCAGTTGCTAGTCTCCTCATCACCTCTCTAAGAGGTGGGGGACATTCTGGGATCTCCCCACAGCAGAAATTCTTGTCCTCAAGCAATTCCAAACCAGCTTCTCTAACCACGTGCTCCTGCTCCCAGAGTGGCATCCCTCAGTAGGTAAAATCCTTCCACGATCGGTACTCCTTGATGCTCCAGTTCCTGAGCTTTTTCTCTCGGACTTCTAACACCTCTCCCGGAGATCAAAACAAGTTGTCCCTCCTCATCCATGGGAGTAATGCCTCAATAGTCCTGACATGTTGACCGAGGGATTTCTTAAAGGCCGCGAGACATGGAAGACATGAATTTTTCTACCCTGTGGAAGCTCCGACTCATAGCTACTACCCCTATCCTCCCTCTGCGACTGTAAGGTCCAAAGCGTGGTTGTAGTTTCTCACTCTGCTTCTTTTACCCAATGGAGGCACACACTGTAGTTTGCAACCTCAAGTATATAAATCGCCAACCCAAAGGTACGATCAACTATGTGTATGCCTTGGACCTTTCTTTGGTTTTTAACATGCTATCTAAATGATCCTTCAATTCCACGAGGATGTCTTGGCTCTATTCGCGTATCCAATCACCTTTCAGCCAGACCTAGCACGTCGCAAATGCAATCTCCACAAATGATAAAGGATCCTTAGCTATATAGCAGCTACGAAGATTTGACGTACCAATGGACATATGTTGGGTGGTGTTACAGCAATATTCTCCCCAAATGTAACCATCTGTAACTACGTTGTCTTGCTACGTAGTTTACAACCTTCCACCCATTTGTTGACTATCTTAGGCTGACCATCCGTGCGAGGGTGATAGCTAGTACTAGGAGTCAATGCGTACCCACTAATCTGAACAGCTCATGCCAAAACGTACTCATGAATGCGATGTCACATCGCATTGTTATTGGTTTTGGGTAGGCCATGTAATCACGAACACCTTTTAAGAAAATGGTGCGTACATCGCGCGAAGTCCGTGGCTATGGGAAAAAGTGTGCAAACCTCCAACTTGTCTACCACCCACAAAATGCAATCTTCCACGTATACGGGCAGCCCGGTGATGAAATCCGAGATCACTAACCACTTGTGCTTTCTGGAATGGGTAGGAATACCTTGAGTCTTGCGGTCGTGTGCTCATCCTTGTTTTCTTGGCATGTGAGTGCATTCTTTGACATACTTCATCACATCTTCCTTGAGGCCTTTCTGTAAACCTTTTCTCACGCACAGTAGCATGTCTTCGCGATGCCGATGCCACTGCTCGCGGTGAGTTATGACATGCATGTAGGATCTTAACTTTGGTGATCCAAGAACTAAAGAAGATCAGGCCTTTGTAATAGATGGTCGTTTATGATCCGAAGTTGTCATCCTATATTTTCCGTCCAACAATTGACAAGGGAAATGATCCTTTGCATATTCCACTATCAAGAGTTCCTTCCGATTGATGACATACGGACATGGCAAAAATGGATGGCCTTACGGATAATGCATCGACCAACTGCGTTGTTCTTTCCTTTAGCCCGAATTCAATGTCAAAGTCATGGAGCTGTATTTTTTCTTACCCATTTTTTGTTGTCTTTCATTTAAATCCTTACGCTCAATAGATATTTAAGACTATTATGATGCGATTTGACCACAAACCTTACTTATACCAAATGTTGCCTGAATTTGGATGGTGCATGCATGATAATGACGCATCTCTTTGTCATTAAATGTTGTAAAGTAGTTAGGGACCCACGAGTTTCCGACTTTCATGGGCAAGGGGGTGCCCACAATGCCCTCAACAACGGCTCCTATACCTTCCCCCGGGCATCACACTCCAAAGTGAAGGGTATGCGAAATGTCGAGCTAGAACTGGGCGGTGCTCATGACCTCTTTCATTTTCTCCATGTCGTGACTTGGGCCTCATCCCTGTTCCATTTTGAAGGGACCTTTTTGGTCGAGATGGAGTCAAGGGAACGCTGCCACGGTTGAAAACCCTTTGAAAATTTCCTATAGTATGTGCATGGGCCCAGAGTCTCCTCAATTATGTGAGTGTTTTCGAGGTAGGCCATTCCCTAATGGTTGATATTTTCTCCTGGTGTACACATTGCCTTTCTCATATGATGTGTCCCAAGTAAAGAGCCTTACGTGTTCAAACTCACACTTGGATTCCCTTGGTGTATGGTGATTGCTCTTCCATGATTGAAAAATTTGGTCCACATGTGAAGGTGTTCCTCCTAGGTCTTGTTGTAAATGAGCGAAGTCATCAAAGAATACCAACAAGTGTTTCCTCAGTTGTTTGTTGAACACATGGTTCATAAAATACTGAAATGTGGTTGGGGCATCGGTTAACCCAAAGGGCATCACCAAAAAAGCGTAATGGCCATAGTGACACCCTAAAGGTTGTTTTGAGATGTCATCCTCCTCCCTCATCTTGATTTGATGGTAGCCCGGTGAAGATCATTTTTTGTGGTAAAATATATAGCTCCATGCGGCTCATCCAACAACTCATCAATCTTGGGTGTATGGGGTACCTATTTTTGATGATCTTTTTCATTCAGAGCACGGAAGTCAATGCACATTCTCATCGTTCCATCCTTCATGACTATAGGACCTAAGTGATGAGAATGGGCTTGAACTTTGTCTGATGTGTCCCGTGTCTAGGAGCTCCTTGATGGCCTTCTCTATCTTGTCCTTATACTTCTTGGGATGCCTAGAGGGTTAGTAATTTGATGTAAACAGCCTAGCTACTGGCTCAATGATGTGCTCAAGAACCCGATACGGTGGCTTTGAGGAATTGGCCCAAACACTTTTTTGGTGTTTGTCAAGGATTCTTTGATCTCTGGTGTGTAATGCACCTTTCCCTTCTCATCCACCGATGTTGAGACCTTACATTACATTGCGTGCTCTAATTTCTTCCCGAGAAGATGGCTTCCATCCTCTTGGCCATGACCACTCATGGCGGAATTTTGTCATGCCTCTGAGCACAACCTTTCGTCTTCCTTCCTCCATAAAGGACATTCCATGGTCTTGTAATTTGTGGTGATGGGTCCTAAAGTCTTGAACCCTTTGCACCCCTAGAATCATGTTGGTATCCGGGAAGATCCATCACATACACATCTGAACTAACTCATGCCTTTAAGGTGAGTTCATGCACAGTATGTATCGTACATGGCATGGTGCCTACCACACTGCTACCTCACTTTGAATCTGCCAACTCTCTGATAGGGTATTGCCTCCCTCTTGGTATCTTTGCTATCAATGAAGTTTTGTGAAGCTCCTCCATCAATAAGAACTGATACTCTTTGTCCTTGTAAGACCCTCTCATCCTAAAGGTGTTGAAGTTGGGTACCCCGTTGATAGATGCCAATGTAGTCTTCTCTCCAGCCACACAGTCAAGTTCACGGAACCTCCTCTTCTGTTGCCTCTAGCGTTTCAGCCTCCATGTTTTTGTATCGACCATACTCATCCTCTTCTTAGTCATCTGAACTGACCTCAATGTAATGTACATGTCTCATCCCATTCACTTATGTGAGGGATCCCATGACTCCTTGCATGTGAAGCGGAGTTGCTTCCTTCTCGATTCCCTCCTAGTGTTTTTCATCTATTCGCCCGCGACCCATGTCCTTAACCCTTAGGGTCCGCGTCCTCCACAGTTTGTTGGAGGCCTTTGATCTCTTCCTGCTTGTTAAGAGGTGAATTCACGGGTATGAATTTTGGTTTAGCTAATTTGGACCCGAATCCTTGTCTTCCAAATGGCTTCCTGTAAGTTGGTAGGCTTGAGAGCCTTAACCCAACCCTTCAAGGGGTTCCATCAATCCTTCTCTAAAAGGCATCGCAGGCCTCGTTGTGGACATATCTTGTACCATCACTTCCAACCTCTGGAGCTCATCAATGCATGCCTGGTCATTACCTGCTTGCATGAGTTGTGTGAGCTCCTAGAAATGTAACTTAGGATCTCTAGATCAAATCTATCAATGAGTCTATGAGTGAACTCTATATAGGACCTAATTTGGTTAATGCGAGTGTGGTGAGCCCATGGTACGACTAGTCGTGGGCCTTGCCATCAAATTACATAGTGGAAAACTTGATGGCCTCCACATCTCTCTCATGGGATTAAGTTAGAGGTAAGTATCCAACTTCTCCACCCATGCTTGTGCTATCATCATAGCCATACCATCAAAGTGGATCTCTATATCTTCCATACATGCGGCTCCGGCTCAAAGTTTCCCCTATGGTTCATCCTAGGATGAACCATAGGGGCAGCTTTGAGTTGACAATACTAGTCTAGGGACATCGTCTTTGAACTTTCATATCCAAACTATAGTATTCCCTAGTACTCCTAGCTAATTGTTCCATAAAATCTTCAACATGTTCATGTTATACTTGCTCATCTATAAATGTGGGAATCTATAGTGCGAGTTAGTTCTGCTACTTGAGTGTTGGCCTAGCGGTTCATCTGTGAATAGCGGCACATATATTCTCAGTTGGTCCACCACTACCCATCTGCCCATGGACATGCCACCTCCAAGACTTCCTTCCGATCCCGGTGCTTTCTCCAGGTTATATATGAATTCCTCATGGGTTCCACCCGGTCCTCCGACCTCCTTATTCCCACATGCATTATCGGGATATTTACTTTCGATGGAGTTTACTTGCATCGAAGGTGATTATCTAGTTTGGTTCGTTCATTTCGTAGATTCTCATCAACTTTCTTCAAGGTTTGATTTGACTGTTCCCTTGTTGGATTTTCGATGCTTGTCCAACTGTCGGACGAATGTGATTTCTATGCGGTTCATGTTTGTTGGAACTTACCAAATTCGAAAACTAAGAGCCGGACCACCTGAGGCTCATGGTCGTCTCACGACCCTTCTATTTCTACCTATGTTTCATTGTTGTTTTTCTTCCTTTGACCCATAACAATTCCCCTGTGTTTCTGCATGCACCGATCTCTCCGTAGGTTTGGAGGATCGAGGCTCGATATATTAATGATCCCAAGCCAAATTCTTTACTGGAATCACTAGCTACTACTAATTTATTGGGGTTTAAGTGCATCACAAGATTCATCAACACATGGATGTCACAATATATTCAAGATGTAGAAGCACAAGAAAGATCGACCTTTTATTATGAGCAATGTAAAGATCAATACAATAGATAGCCGGTCGGCATAAACCTCGGATGAGGTCATTTTAAGCCTTGATAGATATGAGCTACTCTACAAAATGCTCGAACAATGCAAAATCAACCTCAAAGAAATTTTGGAGTCTACAAATGAAGACTAAATCAAGCGGTCAGGCCCGTTACTAATCTCCGACCTCAAAGGTACGGAAGGTGCCGCGTCTACTAGAGAATCTTTGGAAATACCAGATAATTCTGCCCTACACCAAAAAGTGTCCAATCATCTGAGAATATGCCAAAGATATATGGAGACATGCAAGGAAAACCAGGATCAAATTCCAAATCCACTCCTCAAACTCCATTGAATATGAATTCTCCAACTGGACCGTTTACTAGATGGCTGAAACCCATTTGGACTTCCTGACCGATGGAAGGATATCCAAATGTTCTGAATCTCTCCAAGAATATAGGTCGGGTGATGGTAAGAACTCTTGGTGACTGAATCTCAAGATCCCTCTCAATGCGCTTTGAATCAGAAATCTCCATTGAATTGGTGCACCCCTTTGGATGGCCAGAAACCCTAGCGAGTTAAATTACACGATGAAGGAGTTCTCCAAATGCTCTGAAACTCTTTGATAATATATATGGACTATGAGATCCGTGGAGATTTTTGGGCTCAGGATCTCAAGTAGATCTCCTATATCTGAGAGTTTTTCTTGAATCCTGGGATGTCCCTAAGGCTCCGAGGATCCCAATCGCAAACAAATGGTGTTGGTAACCCCTCGGAGAATATAATGATGTTCCTTCCCTTGAAGTGCTACATGGAGATGGGTTGAGACTAGAAATTTTGTGGAGGAGTCTTTCATCCCGAGACCAAAGTTGTGGAACAAAGGTGAGTGGATATTTCTGCTTGGAGTTGCTCCACAAGGGTTTAATGTGACAAAACCCCCAACCCGAATGCTCAAGAGCAATAGCCAATGCTAATCCAAGAGCCGGAATGGGTAATAGGTGCACCCCAACCTCTTACTTATACTTTTCCTTCTAATTCTCTTGTTGAGTTAGGTTAACTCCAGGGTTAATCTTCTATTCTTTTGTTGAGTTATCTTTTGCTCCTTTATCCTTTCCCTTTTATTCTTTTGTTGAGTTATCTATTACTCCTTTATCCTTTCCCTTTCTTAAGTCAACTTAAAAATATAACTTTTAACTTCTTGACTTTCCCCCCTTCAGTGTGAGACTATGACCCAGTGGGGGTGCCCAGGCCATTGAGTCTCCTCATCACCTCTCTAAGAGGTGGGGGACATTACAATACATGCAGAGCGCTCAAAATTTATAATTTGGTGAGCGAGAGATGAAAACGTCCCAGGGGACATTGAATCCATGGTGACTAGAGGTTTCAATGAAATCTTGAATATTTTTTGCAGTATATCCACACGATGGGTCCACTTCGGAGTGTGCGAAGTCCAACTCATAAGAGCTATAGAGCATATGTGATATGAGCGCCATGATTTTTCATTCTTTTTGACTTCATAATCAGTTGATGATAGTCACTTCACCTATCGATGCGACTTCCATTAAGCAACTTTCCTCGACCTTAGGCATGTAAGACCTTTTCTTCTAACATGACCTGAATCTTTGGGAAAAGACCTTTGCCCCTTATATATGTTTTGGTTATGACATCCCTTCTCGACTCTAAGGGCCAACCAACCACTTGCTGACTTCGATCCATTTGTTGTTCGGTACCTAACCTCACATGCTTTAACACATGGACTCTGACTCGACTAAGAACGATTCTAACTGAAGAAATGACAGTGATAATAGCTATATCCAACAGGGATGTTATCCTCCCAGTGAGGTGGAAAAGAACAACAGAAAATGTGCCTGACCATTGGGCCTTATTCGACTTACAGACTCTGAAACAACAGAAAACAAAAATGCAACCTAAAACTTCTTTACATAGTTTCAACTAGAATCAGCATAAACGAAGGGCCTTCGCTCCGAGCTTCAATTTTCTACTGACACACTGAATTGAAATGATTTCTTTGAAAACAAAAAATAAAATGACTATTTACAATGACATGATACTTAAACGGACTTTACTGTACTAAATAGTGTTTGAGGAACCTGTCGTTTACAGGCCCCCAACTAGTGGACTCTCCATTACATTATTCTAACATATATGCATTGTTCTCATGATATGCGTAGATTAAAAAAGGGCCCATACAAAGATGGTCAAATTTTTTGTGCTTTCCCTTATCTTCGTTCCTCGTATCCCACTTTAGAACTAGATCCTCCACCTAAAATTCCTCATGTTTAGAGTGCTTGTCGAAATTTTTCTTCATCCTATATTGATGAAGTTGTGATCGGTTGTAGAACTTATCCCTCATATGCTGCACATGAATCAATTGATTTATCCTTCTCTGCGTGTCATCTGGCTCAACCTCTTTCTCTTGCAATAACTTCTTGATGACCAATCCCAGTGAGGTAGGGAAAATCACGTCTATGCCATACACAATTTGGAATGGTGACATGGAGATGAAATTTTTGGTAGTGACTCCGTCCACCCACAACGCATAAATAAGTTTCTTATACCATGCCTTCGTGTTTTCCTTCAAGAGTCTTTTGATGATCTTGGTTAATCTCTTATTAGATGATTCAACTAACCCATTACCTTGTGGGTAATATGCCATAGAATGTCCTAGGGTTATATTGTAATCCTTGCAAAACTTCTCCATTTTCTTGGACTTAAATGAAGCCGTGTTATCTGTGATGATATTGATATGGCACACGAACCTAGATAGGATGTTGGTCTCCAAGAACTGAATGATGACTGTGTTAGTAGCTTGCTTTGTTGGAATTGCTTCGATCCATTTTATGAATTAATCTGTGGCCATAAGTATCCATCTGTGATGCACCGAGAATGGTAGATGAATCTATCCTATAAAATCTAGTCCCCATTGCATGAACGACACTTCGACCGAGATCAATTTCAGCGGCAGGGTTTCTAGCTTTCTCTTCCCATCGAAAATATGAGACTCATGGAAACTAGAAATTTCTTTGTATATGTCCATGAATATGCTGAGCCAATATTAACCTGCCCTCAAAATTTTATGCGTTGTGGTTTTCTAGTAGTGATTTCCTCTATAGTTTCCTTTTTGGAATTCTTTGATATCCTGTTTTGCGTCATCTTCTAGTAAGAAACTCAGCCATGTCCCTCCCAGATATTTCCAATACAGGGAGTTATCCAAGATGCAAAACGTAGTATCTTTGAGCTTTAAGAATCCGACCTTGGTCTTACTTAACCCTGGGGGAGATTGCATATTCCTCAATACATAAATGATGTTTGTATACCAAGGTGAATCAATGAACTTCTGAGACACCTGCATAGTTATTTCTTCTTGAGGATTCTCTAACAGATCAACAATGAAGTTGATTCCCAGATTGTCATAGTTTGATTGCACCATTAGTTTTGCGAGGCCCTGTCCCTTGATCAACTCTGTGGGCTTGATTTTTAGGTCATATTACAACATGGTCGCAATCCACTTGCCTCTTCTTCCCTCAGGGTCAGGCTGAGTCAGGATATCCTTGATTGAGTTGCTGGGAACGTAAGCGATAATGTGGGAATGTAATATGTAAGTTCTAAACTCCTTAAGGAATTTCACTAAGGCATATTCTTGTTTATCCATAATGTTGTACCTTAGTGGAAAATCCCTCAATGTCCGGCTGAAATAGGGTATAGGATTCTTAAAGTTATGATCATCTTTCTGTAACAGTATGCCAACAATGGCATGTTCCAAGGTGAACAAGAACAAGATGAAGTCCTTCATGAAGTATGGGTTGGCCAATACAATATCTTTGGTCAGTGATGCCTTGATATATTCAAATTATTTCCTGGCTTCAAGGGTCCATTTTATCTCATTCCCCTTTCTGAGCATGCTGGTGATATGTTTTATAATTTACGCTAGGTTCGGGATGAATCTTATTAAGAAATTAATCTCTTCTAGGAAGGACTGTACCTCCTTCTTGCTGCACGGAGTGTTGATATTCAAGATTCCTTCTACCCTGCTGGGATCTATCTTTATACCTTCCTTCGAGATTATATTCCCCAATAGTTTCCCTTCCTTCATTTCGAAATGTGATTTTTTCGGATTTAAAGATATTCCAAACTTCCTTCATTTTTGGAAGACTTTCTTCAAATTCCTGAGGTGTTGTTCATCAAAGTTGAAGTACACTATGATGTCATTCAGATAAATCATGATAAATTTGTCCTTTACCTAGGAAAATGATATATCCATTTCCTGCTGGAAAGTAGCTACATCATTCATTAGGCCGAAAGGCATCTTAGCATACATGAACGTCCCCCATGGTGTTGTGAAAGCTGTCTTTTCCTAGTCATATGGGTGTACCATGATCTGATTGTAACCTGAAAATCCATCCAACATAGAAATATTCTGGGACCCAAGTACCTTATGAAGAATATAGTCCATCTTAGGGAGTGGGAATTTTCCCTTGAGAGACACTTTGTTCAAGTTTCGAAAATCCACGCACAACCTTATTTCACCACTCTTTTTCCTCACAAGGACCAGGTTGGCAATCCGTTTTGAAAACCTTAAAGAAACGATAATTTTGTCTTCAAAACATTTCTTTACCTATTTTTCGATTAGGGGCAGCAACACGGGATTTATCCTTCTTAGATTTTGCTTGAAAGGATTTTGGTCTTCTTTGAGAGGAATGACGTGATGAATCACTTTAGTGTCATAAACTTTCAAGTCATCATAAATCCAAGAAAAGATGTCGGGAAAATCCTTCATGAGCTTGATGTAGTTCTGTTTGACCTCTAGATTGAGCATTTTTGACAATTTGATTATCTTCAGATTCTCCTGGGTCCTGATATTGAAATCCTTGACATCCTCGTCGTTTATAGTGATCTTGGGATTTCTAGCCATGTTGTTTTCATCAAACATATTTTCGAACATAAGTAATCCTTTTGGGATGATACTATTCTTTAGCCATACTATATCCCTCCTAGCTATCTGGTTCTAGAAAGGGTCATTGCCACTGCGTGCATCTGCACTTTCATCTTCATCACAGAAGCACTCGTCATCAATGTCTATATTAGTGAACTCATCGCTCATTTGGAGAAATCTCTCCACCTGTTTTCCATCCTCAAACACCTGCCAATACTTGATATTATCGGGCACTGTCGGCCTATTTTTGACTTTGATCTCATACTTTGGAAAAAAGGGAATTTTAAAATCTGAGGTCGAGGAGGCCAAGGCATCCACAATTTGATTCTTCCCCCTTGGGATCGCCAATAAATTATACTCTGAGAAATCTTCGAGGAGGTCCAACACTAGGTTTTTGTACACTCTCAGTATGGGGTGCTTGGATTGATATATTCCTTTCACTTGGTTTATAATGAGCTCAGAGTCTCCATGTGTCGCTATCCTCTTGGCGCCCAATTATTTTAAAACTCTCAGGCCCAAAATCAATGCCTCATACTCAACCATGTTATTAGTATAGTCAAAGGCGAGTTTGTATGAGCAGAGTTTTGTTCCCACCTTAGGAGGACTTATCCATATTCCAACCCTACCCCTTCCTTGTTGACGGATCCATCGAAACTTATGTCCCACATCTCATTCTCTGTGTGGTTCCTTAGGTCTTCTCACTCTGCTACTCTTCACACAGATTTATCATCGACAACCATGACAACTGTCAGTTCTTCCTCTTCAAAGCTCAGGTCATTGTAAAATGTGAAGGAGACGATCTCAGTTTTGACGAAGTAGATAGGGTGCTTATTCGGCTACGTCCTACTACTCAACGTGTATTTCAATAATACTTCTATGTATAACCGTCTCTCTTGGCCGAAGACAGGGATGGTGGTGTACAACATGTCCATCTACAGATTTACCTTCAATTTTTCATCCAATGACCTGGATAATAACATGCCAAATTTAGGGGGTATATCGGCCACGACCACATCCATAAACATATTCTTAGAAGGGATTTGGGCCAACGACACAACCAAATATTTGAACAGACCCAAACATTTCACTTTCCTTGAATTGAAATTAAAAATATCCTTATAGGGCTTGGTGATGTCCAAACCCAACTCTTCCATGATCACTTTGGGCATGAGATTGTGCGACGTGACCAAATCCAACATGGAGTTATGCAAGGTCATGTCATGGAACTTAAGACTGATATAGAGTGGGGGAACATACTTAGTATCACCCATCTCCTCCACACGTGGACCAAACAAAATGGAAGGGTGATCATCGTGAATGTTCAAAGTGATCCAGATATTCTCCTTTCTTGATGAGTTCATTGAAAGGGACAAATATTTTAATCTTGGCCATTTCTTTCTCAAATTTAAAGGGGGGAGAGACTTTTTCTACGTCCTTGACGGATGTCTCCCGACTTGTTTCTAGCACTTTCCTTGGAACCTCCTCCTTTGACTTTTCCTTCTCCATCGCATCCTTGGTCGGGTTATCTTACTTCAATCATATTGTGGAAGGGGTATCTACTGAAGGTTTCCTTATGGGATTTTTCTGTTGAGTTTCTGTAGATGCCTTTTTCCTCTTAGGGTTGTATTTATTTTGGAATTTCATGATGGCATTGTGAAAAACCTTACTAAATTCCTCCATTTCCCAAGATAGTGTGTCATTTGTCTCCAGCATAATATCGTCATTTTTGATCATGTATTGATCATTTTATCCCTTTGTCAAGAACACACACGTGTCCTTTTCATCGCAACAATGCATTTGATCTTGGAACATCTAATCAAAATCTTCGTCCGCGTAATTGTTTTGGAACGAGGGCCTTATTTGTTGGTCGCCCTAGTCTCTCTAATCCCTCTGCCTAATCTACGGGACCAAACCTCTTTTAGGGTTCTGATTCCTGGGTTGGGGGTCATGTTGTTCTTGGGCGGTGGGCTTGTTTCCCACGGACATTATTTCCATAAGTTTCTCCATCGTCTTCATCATCAAGTTGAACTTGTACTCTGAGGGTTGAGAAGTCGATGGTTGCACATCCCCTTGGAGTTTCCTCCCACCTCTGTTGAATATTTGTTTTATCTTTCTTGATGCCATTAGGTTTACCTAGAATTCAATTGCGTCTCTCATCATGGCATCTAAATTTGCAAATATTCTCTCCCTTAAGAATAAGAAGAAATCATCGTCAAAGGATTCGGTGTATCATAGTTGTGAAACCCCGGGAGGTGGTTGGAATTCTGTGGGAATCAATTTGTAAACCCTCATGAAATGAGCCAAAAAATATTGTACCATCTCCTCCGATGCTCACTTCATATTGTTGTACTGCGTCAACAACTACAAATGATTATTTTTGTCTTCTGATCTAGCAACGAAAGACGTTTTAAACACTACAAAGTCTAGAATGCTTGTTGTTGGGAGAGCCTTGAACCACTTTCTAACCTCCCTCGAAAGACTCTGTGTGAACAAACTCATTTTTGTGTCTGCATGGTCCACCTCTTATAAATCAATGAAATTGTTGAACCAATCCAGGTTCTTTTGGGCAGATACATTTCCTTCAGCGTCATATAGCTTGATCCTCTGGTTGTAGTTCTTGGGGAAGTCATGTAGTTGGGCTGGTAGAAAAAGTGGGGAGAATATGGAAGCCTTTTATCCAAGGGGGTTTGGGATTTGCAGGATGTTATGAATGGGGTTTTCATCTTGCGAGACATTTTTTGGTATCAGGGATCGAAACCTCTCCTCGTCGAAGACTATGTGGTCCAAGATGACTTTTTTTTTAGATCTAAACAAAGTTTGTTCGAATAGGGTGTCAAATTCGAGGTTGTCAATGGTTTGTGTCCCATCCTTGGGAAAGGATAGGTTTTTTTCTAGGTAATAGAGCAGGTCTTGAAACTTCTCCCTTACCCTATGTAAAAGTATCTCAGGTTCATACATGGGCTCTACAGGGTTTGGGTCAGGATTGGCTCTGGTATAAATGGTCTTCGGAGCCAGGGTTTCTGAATGGCTCTACTACATGGTACTGGTCTCTTTCACTAGAGTCTCCAGAGTAAAGGATTCATATAATACATATGTTCTCCCCACTGTTACCCTCAGGGTTCAAAACTATAGCTTTAGTCGTTCTCCTAGGGAAAATTTATTCAATTCTGTCCCCGGTAGCAACGCCAGAATGTTAGCACTCTGTAAACTTCATTCGGCTAAGAAAATGAATGACATAGGAAACCTACAAACTAACTTTAAGGCCTGAAACTCTCCTTTTGGACTTGGAGAGGGATCTCTCTGGAGAATTCATCTCTGTAGAGGATATGGCTTTAAACTATCGGCTAGATTTAACACCTTTAAACAATTTTTTCTGGTTCTATTGACGAATGGAGTCGATTTAAGAAAACGATAGAAACAAATGACTTAGTCACTGAACTTGAGAGGAAAAAGGATTAATGAGAAACAATCTTTAAGTTAAAAATCATTGTGTGTGGTGAGAGAAAAACACATGAAGCAACTCGGAGCACCACTGGGGATGAATTTAGAGTTCCCTTAGAAGAAACACAGTTCGTCTAAATGGCACGAATCTAGAGCATCGCGTGGTGAATTCTAGATTCGAAATCACATTCTAATTTAGACAGAAAATACATATATGAATATAAAGAACACAAGAAAGAACATATGTAGATGGAATATATAGGCAAGGTTGTGTCGCTTGGGCTACCATGTGCTTTAGCTACTATCCCTAGCAACTAGGTTCCGACTACTCTCTGTTAGATGACTCTTCATATGGCACTTCGCTAAAAGTATAAACTGCCTATACTTGGTCACATCATAGCCACTCGTCTTTTCCGTGACGATTCATTCATCAACAATATCTCATCATTAGAGAGTGATGTGTTGATGTTTTCCTTTGAAAATATATCTTGATGATCAAGTGCTCTATTAGACTCCTGCCACCCATTGTAATGGTCTTGATTTCTACCACGTGATTGTTTGTTGGTGCATGCATGTGGCAGGTGACTGCAGACTGTTGCAGGTGCCTCCAAAATGATGATCCTAGCTAGGGAAAAATTCCTTTCTTCAAACCATTGAACGTCTAATACACACATGTCCCTTGCAGTGGATGATATTCCATCGATGCCCATCGTATGTTTTATGTGAGGGTATCTGTTAGAGTCCCTACCTCTCGGTAGGAAACAAGATGCGGGGAAACAAAATCTATGCCACCTCTGAGAAGACAAAAATGAAGTCGGTTAATCATGCTTTTGGTCTCATCTACAGTTTTGATAACCGAAGTGTTCTCTTGAGAGACGATTTTCACCTTTTCAGGTTCATAACTTGCCTTTGCATAATCGTGTTCCATTTCAACTTCTTTTGTGCATTGGCTAGAGCTACGCAGACTTTCTCCATGATCGGTTCACATTCCTTGAAGTGCTTCACATTCCTTTGTTTGGACATCCCTTGTGGTTGGCGCAACTGTATGATTGTATCTTGCACTTCCCTGAGCAGTCTCTTGATCCAAGTCACGTTTCCCTCATGGCCTTGTGATGTTGATGCTTCGAGGGTCTTCGCTGCTAACTGCTATCTCAACTCTTTTCTTTCCTGGTATAGCTCAACAATAGCGATATGTGATTGCTTCAACTATTGCGATGGCTTATGAACATTTGTGCCTTTGGTGTCTGTCCTACTCCTTTTGCCCTAGATTTTTTGACTTGTACCTTCGATAGGTTCCAGCTGAATGACAGGCATGAGTAATTATTCGATGACCAACTTTGTAACGACCCTTGATTATTAAGTATAATTAATTTAATAATATAATCCTAAAATATTAGCTAAACTATATTTATGTCTTAAAATAACATTTCTAATTGATTATT
>SNQJ01S0039642.1:102958-119919 GCA_010110895.2 Picea sitchensis | reverse complement strand
CAAGATTCACAAATACATTAAAAACACAGTTGGGAAGGTACTTAAATGTGGATTCACAAAAACCAAATATAATGAGAAAAAAAGTGTGCAAGAAGGTGTTTTCTAGCTTGATCCAAACAAAAACAATTTCCATCACTGCAATTACAATTTAAAATGAATGAGCCTTACTTCTCTAGACAATTGCATGCAGGTTTTGGGTTGTGTTTTTGAATTCTTGATCTTTTATTCCTCGACCTTCACTTTTCAACCTACAAGATGTGATGTGATACGCTCCAATTTCAAAGAATCCTCGTAACTTGTAAGTTGTAAGTGTGGTTTGTACTATAATATTTTTAACCTCCATCTTCTATAGAATTTGTACCCTGTAGTATGTACCCTGCATAGCTTTTACTATAAAATTTATAACTTATGTTATGTATACTTTACACAAAAATCAACATTCAACATTCTTTGTAGAAATAGATTTTCACTTTTTAAAACAATTAAGACTTATAATATTGAAACAAGATGATATTGAAACAATTAAGACTTATAATTTTTTTGGTAAAATATCTTTTGTATTCAATGATATATATATATATATATATATATATATATATATATATATATATATATATATATATATATATATATATATATATATAAAATTCAATGACTTTGTATTTAATAATTGATTATAATTAAAGGTATATATAAGCCATTATAATTTTGTAATATATATATATATATATATATATATATATATATATATATATATAATTTATAAATTTTAATTACAACTCAATCATTGAATACAAAGATCTTTTCAAAAAAATACATAAGCCTTAATTTTTTCAATATCATCTTCCATTACTTCAAAAATCGAAATCATTTTCGACAAAGAATGATCTCGATCTTGTAAATATGATTGTAATTAAAAGCTTTGTCATTTATAACAATGTTATGGTCACTCTTTAAAAAATTCCAAGTAATGGAAGAGTGCATTGTAAAAATTAGGTCTCCACCATTATTAATAAAGATATCCATGTTTAATGGAAAAATGTTTTTTTCATGAGACATTAAAATTCCATAATTTTATTTTAATAAATTAAAAAAAAAAAAAAAAAAAAAAAAAAAATTTTTATATAAATTTAATATAATTTAAAATTTATTAAATTATATATATATATAGATATAATTTGTTAACTTTAAAGATTAATCATAATTTAGAAAATCAAAAATATTATTTTTCTCTCACAAATAAAAAAATAGTATTGCTAAAGTAAAATCAGAGTGAAATTGGGTGTTGGTCAATTCTGAAAACGCTAAAGGGATGAGGGATGAGGTTTCATATACCAATGGAGGTCTTATACAACAATAGTTGGGTCAATGAGGTCTCATACACTAATTTGATAAATACCCGTCAAATTTAACTACTATATGGGTATGACTATTAATACTAATCTGTTAAGGTCATGATTATTAAATCCAATGGATCTCTTATGACACTAGTGCATTATATGACAACAACAACTTGCAAAGTGACTTCATACAAATATATGTTAGATTGATATTCTGTAAAAGCTCAGCTAAAATTATAGCATTGAAGTAGTTTATTGGGGGATGGAAGGTTATTATGGGCTTGAAAACAATTGTAAAATAAACTTATCTTTGATGTGGGATGAAGAAACTCCTCTTTGAGACTCTTGTTACACCTTCTATTCTTTATGGATGTGAAGTGTGGGGTGTAGTATCTCTAGAGTGAATCTGGAGAAAGACCTATAATCTCAAAATTAAAGAAAGAAATAATCCCTATCCCTCCCTCCTCATAGAAACAAGCCTCTCCCCCATTGAGAGCATGGGCTGTGACTAGATACCTAATGTATATAGAACAAGTTAAACAACATGGAGAGACAAAGAGGCACCTAAAATTGCTTCAAAGGTGAGTCTATAGCCACCATCGACTCAGCTTGAGGGATGGCATAGATGCTTGGATTATTGGGGAATCATGAGAGACACCATTTTGCAAAATAAGATACTATTAAAAAATGTCAAACCAAAATTTAAAGAGGAAATGTGGTGTGATAAAGGTTAGAGGAAAAAATAAAATTAAGGTGTTATTATAAGGTGCAATCAGCTAATCTTGAAGATCAAAGGTATCTATTTGTTTTTTGCCAGAGTGTAAAGAAAAAAAATCATTGCTAAAGATAGACAAATTCTCATGAGCTCCATAGTGAATCTAGAAGTTGGTCAATTCCTAAAACTCATATAGGACAGAGTGTGTCACCTTTGCAACACTAAGAGGTTGAAGATGAAAATTTTTTTCTCTTAGATTGTCCATCATTATACCCATGTTAGATCTCATTTTCAAAATATTTGTCCAGTGCAACATTTCTAACCTCTTAACTCCAGCTTAAAGTATGGTGATCTTGGAAACTTCTCTTAATACTTTTTGAGCACAAAAAAGTCTAAAGCAAATCAAGTAATTCCTTACCCTTTTAAGGTCCTATATACCAATTCAATCTTAGTGGAAGTTAATCATCATCTTAATAAATTACTATAAATAATAAAATTGTTTTATATATATATATATATATTTTAATTTAAAAATAATATAGATGTAAAATAAAAATATAGCAAACATTAAATATTTGAATACTAATAAACTTCATGAAAAATACTTTGAAAATGATTTTCCACCTAATATAGATGTAAACTAAAACTATAACTTAAACATTAAATATTTGAATACTGATAAACTTTATGAAAAATACTTTGAAAATGATTTTCCACCGTATTTAATTAAATATTTTGACATGATAATAAACTCTATGAGAAAGACTTTGAAAATTCTTGCCCACCATATGTAATTCATAAAGAAAATGGCAGTACAAGTCAATCTCATAATGTTTTGGAAGACCAATAAAGTTCACTAAAAAGACTTTGAAAGTTCATATCTCCCATCATCTATGTTTCCTGCCTGCATAATTATATGATCAAGAATAAGAAAAATAAATTATTAAAATTAACCACATAATAACCATATGCTCTACATGATAATCACATTACATTTAACACACAAGCAACACGTTTAATAACGTAATGCTGGGTTGTTAGGAGATCGGGTACAAAGCCAATGGCCTCATTTGTCTTCGACGATAATTTTGTATTCAAAGTCCAAACAGATGCAGTCGACTAAGATGATGAGGTGAAACCCTCATTAAAAGCATCGAAGATAATCTCGACATAGATATAATGGATGTCAAAACTGGTTGCTTGACCAGAGAACGCTTATGTCATTGCATACGTTCACATTCACGTCTCGGCTCTTATATAACTCCTGCTGGTTTTCCGACTTGCATGGGTATAATAATGATTATATATACTATCACATAGATCACATTGTATTGATCTATGGCTATGTTTTGTCATCATGGCTTCGAGAGTGTGTATTTTTCGTGTTTGTGATCATTTCATGTCATGGAGATTATGGATCCACATTGTATCTCTGGTGGCCATATCCTTGATCAATATTTTTCATGGATGCAGGTGTATTGGTGTGTACTTTGAGATCAACTCGTATTCAAAATAGGTATTTACATGAGATGAAGTATATATTTATATTGTTTTATGGTTGTTTACAACTTTTTCCACGTTCTCTTACTCCAACACCCCTTGTATTAATATTTTTGTAAAGTGTTTAGGCCATCACCATCTCTTGACCTCACACTTTGGGGCATCTATTACACACCAAAATTCCCACACTCTTAAGTGTGGATTTTTTCACACTTTATTGGAGTGTTTTCATAATCCCTAGACATGTTAGGAAATAAATTTATCATATGAAGGTCAAAATACTATGTGCACATTTATTATTCATTTTTATTGAAAGGGGGAATTAATTTAGTGTGAGAATCTACTTCACATTTAGTTTTCCTAATCTCAAGGAGAGTTGAGAATCTCATGGATGGTTTGAGATATTTTGTCAAACCAAAATCCTAATTTGGTGGATCTTGAGATATTTCCTCCTTAAAATCCTTAAGAGATATTTTCTTCTAAAAATCTTGGAGATCCCAATTTAGTGGATCTAGTGAGTGAGTTTTCTCCATGGTGTTTAAGACTCCAAATCCTATATAATGAGGGAGGATTTCAATGTGAATGGGGGGAAGATTTTAGGCGTCAAACCTTTAATCCTAAGAGAAAGAATTCAACATTTTGATCTCAATATTTTTATGCAAATTAATTTGAAGAGGAGAGATTGAAGAAGATTGCTACAACATCAACGTGATTTGTAAGTGCCTTCTTTTGGATTTCCATTTAAGATCAACTTGGCTATTCCTTTCATTATGATTGTTCATTTTAATGTATATGCTTAAGTCAAATCGGGTATAGATAGATATGTTTTATATAATCGCATAAAGTAGGAGAAAGGATTTATTTGTTATTCATTGCAAGTCCCAACTTGCTTTAAATATCTTGGAATCAATTTGAAGCTTGGAGCAGTGATGAAAAACATTGAAACAAGACACATCACATTCTTTCTCTTTCTCATTTCCATTGGTTATGGACTGCATCTATGAGAGAAACAACCATTTGTTTATTTTTTTCTTTGGAACAAAGAAGGTCTTGGTGCAAAGGGGAGATTAACTTATCTAAGAGGTAAGATTTCTCATAACACATTTACTCACATATTATTATCATTCTCTTCCATTATATTTCGTTCTTCCCGAGGATGCCATTGGCAAGCATATTATCAACCTCATTTCTATAATTCTCACTATTATTCCTTTTAAGAACCCATCTAACATGTTAAACTGTGAAATGGTAAAATAGATAAAACATTATTATTATATATAGAGTTTTGACAAGTGATATAATGTTAAAAATGATTCTACTCATCCAATCGATATCACCAATCTCATCTTTAACTCTTTTCAAAATTTCCACAATATTTCACTTTCTCTCTTACATCAACATCACCTCTATTATAAATTTGTTAATCTGTATTAAAGAAAAATTATGATTTCAATTTCAATATATAAAATATAGATGTACAAAATATTCCCTTTTTAACCTAAAAATTACTTTTATTGCAAATGACTTGTTCCTTTTTAACCTAAATACTATGTTTCTTATATTAACTATCATAATAATATATTTACAAGCATTATATAATTTTAATTTTGTATTTCATGAAAATATGTTTTGCAGCTTCTATTTCATAAGAAGCATGCATAGGAAACACCCTACCGGTTTGATACACCTACAATCAAAACCACATTTTTACATAATATATCCACATTCTACTTGTGAGAAGTGTTGATATGTTGCCACTTTTTTTCCACGAGAAAGTTTCTCGTTTATATTCATGGTATATAAATTGTTTACAATGACATTACAATATCATCCAGGAGACTGTGAGTTAGGCCACAAGACCTCCTCCATCTCTTGGAGAAAGGTACCGTCTTACTGTCTGAGCTGTCTCACGGGACTTGATATGTTGCCACTTACAACATAGATAAATCGCCTTTTACATATGGCATTCATGGTATGATGATTTTAAAGGTAAATTTAAATATTCTAACCCATAATGATAATACAACATTTATATTCATTTATAAATAAAGCCAGTTATCACATTATCTAAAGATTTTTAAACGTATCAATTTCAAGTCCCAAATGATTACAATGGTTTTTTCCAAAATTAATGTCATAATGAATATCATATTTTGATCCCAAATGTAATAGTATAACAAGGAGTTGATTTTACCGTAAAAATTTATATGAAGATATTGATGAATTCAATGTACTACTTTCTAAATGTAAAATGTTGTTTTTCCAACCTCTATTTGATGAGAATCATGCATAGGAAACACCCTACATATTCGATGCACCTACAATCAAAACCACATTTTTACACAATATGTCCACAGTTTACTTGTAACAAGTGTTTATATCCACATTTTGCCACTTACAATATAAATAAATTGTGTTTTACATACATCATTCAGGGTATTATGATTTTAAGGGTAAATTTAAATATTCCAACCCATCAGTGTGGTGCGACGTCTATATACACATCTATAACTCAATGAATATTATATTATCCAAAAATTAAAATGCAACCAATTTCAAGACCCAAAATGTCACAAATAGTTTTTATAGAAATTAATGCCATATATTGACTATCATATTTTGACCCATAATGTAATAGTATAAGGAGGAGTTGATTGTACCATAAAAAAAAGTGATAATAAAATATTAATGATTCAATGGACCTCTTTCTAAATGTAAAAGAAATTTATTTAAAATTGAGTATCGAATCCTATAAATACTACAAGAAGATATGTATAATATATAGTTATTTAAGAATGAAGAAGTGATAGGTTGATTATATCTACATAAAAGAAAAGAAAATGTTGTAAAGTAATATGGGGAACAAAGTATTTAAAAAAGTTTCCGACATATATAGGTGTGGATGATCATGTTAATCTTAACGCGACATATATAGGTGTGGATGATCATGTTAATCTTAACGTTTATAAGAAGAAAAAAATGCTAAAAGTTATAAGAGAAATTAATTATAAGAAAATTATTTTACATAAATATTTTTAAGATATATACTGTATTCTTATGATTTTTTTTTTTTTAACATTGATTTTACTTTTGGCTAGTGTAACTAAAATAATTTTATATTAAATTTATTTTCATGCATTTTTTTATAAATGTTTTATATATTTCATTCCATTTTATTACTTTGGCTCGTGTAACTAAATGATTTTATATTAAATTTTCATGGATTTTTATAAATATTTTATATATTTCATTCCATTTTAACTAATGAGATGATCTTAAGCATTAAATTTAATTTAATTCAATTTAATCTTATAAAAAATAATTATGATAAACTTAAAAAAGTAGTTAAAACTATTATGGATGAATTCAATCTTTGTTTTACATTATTTTTTTTTTTTCATTGGTTTTATATTGAATTTTTTTATATTAATCAGTTTGAATCCAGCAAAACATTATACTCACAATAATTCATGAAAAAAATTAAGAAAAATATGCACTATAATTATACTCTCAATTCTTATAAAATATGGGTATCTGATGTGGCAAAAACTAGAGATAATATGAACTCAAACCTTTGTAGTGTTTCTATTAAACATATTTCATTCATTTTTTGGCCCAACAAAACTTGGCACGTGTTAGAATTGAAAATGCGGAAAACACGATTCACATAAGACAATCAACAATCATGCAAATTAGAAACACACATATTTTATGTGGTTTACCCAAACGTTGGACTACATCCACCAAGTAGAGGTAAATTGGTTGTCTTATTATTCAAATAATAGAGATTACAATGGGACTTGTAAAGCTCTCATATCCCTCATCACATCCTCCCTATTCTTCTTAGGACACACATGGATTTATATACATTTACACAGGGGATTGATTATTAAATGCAATCCTCATCCATGTTCTAACTTGGTCTTATTGGTTACAACCAACCACGGAATAATAGGATCTAAAATCCAATTTTGGAGAAATTCATTGTCACCAAATTCAGCAATCTCCACCTTGACAACAATTAGCCTAATGCCTTGCTCCTTCATTTTGTAATCCTGCTTTTGCAAGCCAAGAGAAGCCAAGCTCCATCGTAGCTTCTCTAAAAGTTTTGGTTTTGTGAACATGTCTGCGCGGTTCTATTTTGTATGCACTTTCTCAGGAGAGACTCCACATTCATTGATGACATGTCTTACAAAATGGTGCTTATTAAAATTATATATTTTGTTTTATTGTAGTAGATTAGTTCTTGGCCAAGTGAATAGCACTTTGGCCTATCACAGAAGCTAACTTTGCTTTGTCCCTCCTTCAAATACCAAAAACCTTTCAACAAATTTCCTCTTTGCAAGAAGCATTTAGGATATGTGTTGTAAGCTTCTATAGTGGATAAAAACAACAATGTTCTTTAGCTTTTACATGCAACAAATAGATCCACAGAGAGTAAAGACATACCTTGAATTCAACCTTCTCTTGTCAAAATCACCTACAAAATCAGAAGATAAGCACAACTTGGGTGATCAGCACTCCATGTGCCTCCAACAAATCCCCTTGATGTCATAGAGGAAAGATAAACCCAGAATCCCAAGAAGCAACATGCTTACCACAACAAAAGAAAGCAATATAGGGTCCCAAACCCACTCAGGACAACTTAAACAAGTAATGGTGACAAAGGGGCAAAATATAAAAGTAAAAGATTAATAGAGAGATTACCTTTTGTTATAGAGATGGTCATGATGAGTCAAAATGTTTCAAGAGATGGCAGCTTTAGAAACAACAATGAAGCACAACATCAGTATTGGTTCTACTACTTCTTCTTCTTCTCATGGACATGCGATTTCTGCTTCTGATTTCTACTTCAATGCAACTTCTACTTCTTCTTTTGGTGGGTGGCTTAGTGATTGTGGAGCATCTTCCTATTATGCTCTAAATGAATGTAACACCAAAGAAATGTTGTTGGTGATGATAGATCTCTTAGTGTTGAGGATCTGGAACAGTTCAAGTAGAAAGCGGTCATTTCAATGATGTATTATGTGTTCCAAGTCTTTCTTGTAACCTTTTATCATTATAAAATCCTCATTGGTGAAAGGGTAAAAAATGTATTGTTAGAGTTTTCACCTCACCAAGTTGTAATCAGGATCCTGCAAGATCCTAAGAGTGTGTGCATTTGAGGTGGTGATGATATTACCAGGCTCTACAAGTTTGACAACTTTTGGGTCATCATATTTTCATCAGTTTTTTGTTGCTCATGTGATGACTTGAGAGAAATTTGTCATGAATGATTTGGTCATATAAACTATCAATCATTGCAACCTTGATGCTCATCAATATATGGTGACTAGTCTTCCTCTTTTTTTCATGTAGAGATTGTGTTTATGTGGTTGTGTTCTTGGAAAACATCAGCAGGGACAATTACGACAATGCCTCTCTTGGAGATACTCAGGGCCCTTTAGGCTTGTTCATGATGATTTGTATGAGTCCCATACATTCTCCTTCTTTTTAGATTTTGAAGTATTTATTAACTTTCATTGATGGCTTTTCCAGGACCTACTTGGGTTTGCTTATTAAAAATTAAAGAGAGAAGTTTTTGACAATAAGTTTTGGCCTACAGGCCCTTGTAGAAAAACAAACTGAACATCAAATTCAAAGACAGAACAAATAATGGAGAGGAGACCATGTGAAAATAATTTTCTGAGATTCTTTGCACTACATAGGGCATCCGATGCAATATATTGTTCCATATACAACACAAAAATGGGTATTTGTTGAAGAAAGAACCTTGACAAAATAAATGGCTAATTCTTGTAGTCAATCTAGAAGTTAAGTCTAAAAGTATTGGGGCGAGAGCAATCAAACTGTGAAAATTACATAGTAAATCCACCTCCCACAAGGCTCTGAAAATATAACACTGAAATAAGCTTGGACTAAAATTCAACCAAATGTAAGTCACTTTTGTGTATTTGGAAGTATGGCATGGGCTCACATTCTCGATGAGAAAGGAAAGCATTGCAACCTAAAAGTGAGAGTGTATACTTTTTTGTTTATTTTGAAGATGTCAAGGTTATATACTTCTTCCACCACATTGTAATAAAATTATTATTAGAAGATGGTAAATTTTATGAAAATATCTTGAAAACTGAGTGTAATTAAATGATTGTGCCTTCTTCAGCCCGTGAGCCATCTTAAATTTTGTGCCTTCTTATGTTTCTATTATGGTTTCTTCTTCAATTTGATAGCAGTGGGGATGAAAATCCACCTTTGCCCTCTCACCTTCCTCTAGATGATTCCTTTGAACTGTGAACGTGTCCGACACTAATACGAAGGATCACCGACAAGACCACCAACACGAGAAGCAGTTGGTGATATTGTTGGTGACCCTACATATCAACATCATACAAGTTCATAGTTCCAATGAGCCTCTTCTCTTTTTGGCTCAAGTTTCGAGGAGACCTTCGTGATCAGAGACATTTGGAATAAACTTGAGTCATCTAGATTGGGATACAAAATGAATGAAGAGTATAGATTATTTAATGCTTGTCACTTAGGATCTTATACCTCTTCAAAGGAAAGAAACTTGCGAGATGTAAATGGGTCAACGGAACTAAAGGCCATCATATGGAAGTGTTGGAAGACACAAATCTCGGTTAGTTGCAAAGGGTTATTCCAAGGTTGAAGGAATTGACTATAATGCGACATACCTATAGCCAAGATAGATTTAATCCACATTGTCCTTCCCTTGCTACCTCCATAAATGGGAGGTCCATGGAATCAGATATTAAATGTACTAGCTAACTTGCATGGAGATTTGTAAGAATAAATATACCTGGAACAACCTCTTGGCTATGTGAGGAATGACTCTAGCCTTGTTTCTCATCTATCGTTATTTAATGGCCAACGATACTTGGGATCTTGTACCTCTTCCAAAAGGAAGAAAACTTGCCAGATGTAAATGGGTCTACAGAACTAAGTATGCATCATATGGAAGTGTTGAAAGACACAAATCTCGGTTAGTTGCCAAAGGATTTTCCCAAGTTGAAGGAATTGACTATAATGAAACCTTTTCCCCTATAGCCAAAATGAATTCCATCCACATTGTCCTTTCCCTTGCTACCTCACATAAATGGGAGGTCCATCAGATGAATGTTAAATGTACCTTCTTGCATGGAGATTTGCACAAAGAAATATACATGGAACAACCTCTTGGCTATGTCGAGAATGACTCTAGCCTTGTTTCTCATCTTAAGAAATATTTTTATGGTATTAAGAAAGCTCCCTGATATTGGTATTCCAAAATGGACAACTTTCTTATTCACACCAGATTCTCTAGATGTCAGTCTGATCCTAATGTCTATACCAATAAAGTAGGAAGCCATATCATAATCCCTATCCTTTATGTTAATGACCTTATCCTTACTGGTAGTGACTCAAAACTTTTAAACCGTGTGAAAACTAACCTTAAGAAGAAATTTGAAATGACAGACTTAGGTTTTTTGCACTATTAGCTTGGCCTACAAGTTTTTCAAATCAATGAAGAAATTTTTCTTTCCCATTCTAAGTATGCTTGTGACCTTCTTCGTAGCTTTCACATGGATGATTGTAAACCAACCCCTTCTCCCTTCCATTCTGGAGTCAAGCATACTTCCACCAATACTTCTCCCAAAGTTGATGCCACCCTATACTATCAGTTAGTTGGTAGCCTCTTATATTTGACTCATACCCATCTTGATCTTTCCTTTGTTGTTGGTCTTGTTGCTCGGTATATGAAAACATCCCATGAAAGCCATTGGAAAGAAACTAAAAGGACACTTCATTATGTCCATGGTACAATTTAGTTCGTGATACATTATAGTTCAGGGGCGACTCCTTTATTGGTTGGTTTCACTGATTGAGATTGGTCCGACAACCGTGATGATCAGAAGTCTTCTGTAAGTTATTTTTTCATCCTTGGTTCAGGACCTGTCACTTGGGCCTGTAACAAAACAATAGGCTATTTCACTTTCTTCAGAAGAAGCAGAGTACTGAGCAATGGTAAATGCAAGTCAAGAAGCATTATGGCTTCAACAGATCCTTTTAGAGTTTGGATTTCAGTAGCAGCATCCGACCAACCTTTGGTGCGACAATCAGAGTGTCATCAAGCTCGCCAAAGACCCAATTCAACATCAGCGCAGCAAGAACATCAAGCTACACATGAACTTAATCATAAAGCTCATTCATGATCAAGTTATTGAAGTGAACTTTTTCTCTATAGAAGATCAAGTTGCAGACATTTTCAAAAAGTCTATTATAGAAGTGAATTTTTCCAAACTTCGATCTATGTTAGGAGTTCAAGAAGTTGTCATTAAGTTTGGATAGGCTCTAATGCCTCCTTCCTTCTCCTATTGTGTCACTATTGTAAATCCTTCAATCATATCCCAAGTTGTTCTTAAGGGGGGATGTTAGAATATTTAAACACTTAGGAGTTAGTTAAGATCTACTTGGTCTAATGTGTTGTTAGGTAAAAGTGTGTTTATTAATGTGTTTCTTTAGTATGCATTAGTATTAATTTTTAGTTAGGAAATTTGATGGTCACGATATGTTCCTGACATAAATTGATCCGACGGTTCATATTCTCCTCGATCTTAACATCCATTGATTTGTGGCTTAACACTCAATTGGTCCATGATCTCTATTTAAAGAGGATGGAGGGTCATTTTCCGATGATCGATTGTGAGAGACTCTCTTGTAAAATCTCTTTGTAATCTTTTTCTTTTGCATTAATAAATTTCTTCAAGTGGTTGCACTTCCTGGGGCTATGGATGTTTCCCCGTCGGGGTTTTACCACGTCAAAACATTGGTGTGTTGATCTTTGATCTAGTTGTGTGAGTGGTTACTGAAGCTGTTCGTCCTCTATTGGAATACCTGTGTTGTCGAACATGATAAGTCTCCTTGATCTTAGGCTTGGGATGATGTAGGGGAAATGAGATCTATGGGCTATTATCAAAATATTTGCAAAGTATCGACACATTGATGTAAATATTTCTAGACACAAGAAGAAGAAAGTGAAAAAGTGTGATGGATAAAAATGCATGGAATGAGGAAAATGGGAATGATTATTTTGGAGAAAAAAGGAGTGTTTATTTGATGATGCTATAAAATGAATGAACATAATCACAATTTTCATTTTTGTAACCCCAATTTTAGGTTTTTTGATGTTGACAAGGTTCATTTTGTGCAAGTTCATATCTAAACTTAATCAAGAACATACAAGTTAGAAAATCTCATAAAKATTAATAGAGTTTTTAATCCCAAACATAATCATTAAATAGTTTTATGTGAAACAAAGAAAATCTATGCATTATCTTTCTAATGATCTTGACCAAACTTGTACAAGATTGATAGATTGTTGATAAATTTACATTCAATTATTAGTTGTGTTTTTTATTCCCATTATCTATTGTATTAGTGGGGATTCCATGAACTGCATACTAAGTGGCTAACATGGCCACTAATGTGATGAAATAAGAATAATATTAGATACCAAATATATAACCATGTCATGAATTTTAACCAGCGATCACATAACATTATGAATGCAATAAAATAACTATGAATCGACATGATCAACACTATTAGTGAGATGGAATATGTGAACATGAAAAAAGAGAGATGACCTTATTTCCTTGGGTTTTCTCAATGTCTATTATTTTCTTTTTAAAATTGGCATTCAATAAATTATTTGTAATTAGCCTTACTAGTATAGTAAACTCCGAATGCTATTACAATTTACATCCATAACCTATGACTAATTGTTTTGGTTTCTTACAAATTTAAGGGTGGAGGAAAATATAACAAAGGAAATGACATTATAGTGAGTATAAGAAGCAAATATAACAAAGAAAATGACATTATGGTGAGTTTAGGATTAAAAAATATGAAGTATGTAAACTAGATGTGATGCTAATTCCCATATTGACAACAATCAACAATGCTCATAACACATGAATTCAAGCGGGGATTCACAAAGACAAGGTCTCTAAGCTTCTTTGGGAATTTTTCGTCAAGTGACATATATAATAGTGCAAACACCAATACGATGATATGATATTTATCTAGGTTTGAGATATGTGATGGATTTAATGTTGTGGAGGGGTACACTGTATCATGAAATAGATAAGAGCCAACTAAAACAAAGTTGATTTTTTTCTTTAGATGCCAAAGACAAGTATTGTCTGATGAACCAATGCTCAATGACCAACCAAACATTGGAACTGAGGACAATGATGAGTTATTGAAAACCTAACCCTTCGTTTGACATTTTATGATATTTGTTGTCCTTCATAAATAACAAACAATTTCAAAATTTTAAATATTTTTAAAAATGTATTTTTTAAATTTCAAAATTTTAAATATATTTTAAAATGCATTTTTTAAATTACCCTTCTAATACTAAAACATGTTTACACCTTAAAAAAAAAACTAAGAAAAGTTAAATTTTGATAATTGGAATACACGAACACAAACAAGCAACTCAAGACATTATATAACATTTTCACAATACAAATTAGACTTGTTTTTTTAACAATCCTAATAATCGTTTTGATTAAACAAACCATTGGGGTATATTCATTGTCATTTTAATGTCGAGGTAGTTTTCATATATGAAGGTAAAACTAATGATAGTTTTATAGTTAAAGTAACTATTTCACCTTATACTCCTAAGTTTAAAAAAATGTAACATAATTAGACAAGCAAATTCCCTTTTTTATTTAAAAGTATACTTCCATTTAACAAGAAGGAAAGCTTATTATTTAGCAATTAGGATTATATGATTTATGATTACTCATATGGTATTTAAGGTAATGAACTTGATTGAATTATAACATTTAGATTTTAGAGTGTATATATTTCTTAATTAATTAAGACATTTGGATTGGATTTATATGTATTTCAAAATTTTTATAATTAGTGTTGTTAAACCATAGTCAAGTTGTTCTAGAAGGTGTATTGTGCAAAAGACAATTCGTATTCACGAAGTCTTGATTTTACATGGTGGTGTGTCTTTCGATGGGAAAGAAGTGGAACTTCGTTTACATTTAATAATGAATAAGACAGCTTGCCATTGTCAAATACTTTAAGACAAATGGTTCCATCCTTTCACATTGAGCTTTGCGATGTGAGAACAATAGTTTGAAAGGGAAAACAAATTTATGGTTATGTATTTAATTTTAAAATTTATAGATATTATATTTTTATAATATATAAATTAATAAAAAATAAAAATATATTTTATTTTTTATAAGATTTTTTAATTATATATTTAAGGTATAAATTTGATAGAGTAAATTTTGTGGAACTAGTTTTAAAACTTTTATTTTTATTTTTGTTCATTTTTATTGTAAGTACAAAAGTATAATAGGTATAATATAAAATTATTATGAAATTGCATTTAACATAACATTAACAATTTACAACTTCATTAAGTGGTATGTATACAATGATGCCAACATAGCACCTGAAAAGGAGAAAAGTGGTTACTAATGGTTTTTGTAAAAATAAAAATTATGGATTGAAAAATTTGAAATAACTATGTTTATTAATATAATGAAATAATCTAATGTTACAGTTTGTAAGCGGATGGAGCGAGACAGAAGCAACGCGGCTAGGGCCTAAACCCTAGCCGCCTCCGAGCTAGTTTTGTTTGCAGGGACGCGCCTACGGCTGTAGCAGCGACCAGGGATGTATGCAGGGCCAAGGATCAGCGTATTGCATGTCCGGATTTGATTGCAGGGTCGCGCCTTCGTCTGGAGCAGCGACTTGGGGAATATAGGGTCGCGGTTCCCGCTCGCCTGCGGCATTGTTTGGCACGCGTTTCTTGCATGCACAGTTATATTTTGTAGAGTAATGCTCATTGTGTATGCACTCTTTGGAAGAAGAGCATCATCAACTTGCATGCATATTTGGAGAAGTGGCCTCTGCGACTTGCTCCGCCTCTTGCTCGCTGGTGGTCGCCGCCTTCTACGATGGCCCCAAATCCGATCGCCGAGATGGAAAAAGACCCTTTGGAAGCTTTCAAGACGTTAGTCCGCTCAGCAGGACCTAAATCCAAGTCTTCCCCCTCGTCTAAGTTTGTTAAGAAAATGGAGGAGATCCCTTCTCTGGAGCTAGATCCACAGGATCCTTGCAAGCTTTCCCTCCTTCTAGCAGAAAATGCCCTCATCGGAAAGTTTACGGGGTTATGGCCAAGCCCCAAAACAGTGGAGGCTTGGATGGATGATCGTTGGAATATGCTGATACAGGGAAACGTTACTCTATACGCATTAGGCAGGGAGTTTTTTGTCTTCAGCTTCACGAGGAAACTGGACCGAGATTTAGTTTTCAGATCTGGTCCCTATTTCATGGGGTCGAAAGGGCTGTTCTTAGCCCCCTGGACTCTTGACTTTAACCACGGAGCCGAGATCACAGCAGCCCCTATTTGGGTTAGGCTGCCTCACCTTCCATTGCATCTTTGGGGGATAAGCTCTCTGGAGGACATTGGAAATAAGCTTGGGCGTTTCCTGGACAGGGTGGAGCCGAAGGGGGAACAGTTTACGTGTGCTCGTATTTGTGTTGAGGTAAATCTCGAACAAGGACTTCCGGACGCCATTAAGCTCTCCCTCGGGGAATGGTGCCACATCCAAAAGCTGGATTACGAGCAGATTCCTCTTAAGTGCCTCCGGTGCCATGCTTACGGTCATTTTGCAAAAAACTGTCCCAAAACCTCTAAGGAGATGGGACCACTCAAAGAAGATGGTTTTCAGCCAGTAACTAATCGTCGAAGGCAGCCAAGGCGAAAGGATCTGTTAGCCCAGGCCCCAAAGGCCACCCATACGGCAGAGGCAACTCTAGAAACTAAAAACAGCTTTGATGCCCTGAAGGACGATGAAGCCCTGGATCCAGAAGCAACAACAAATAAGGAAGACCTCCCAACAGACGAAAGCCCTCCGGACTCCACCCCCCCCAGAAACAATGGCAGCAAAAGAATCTTGGGCTTCAGTTCCGGAACCTTCTGCCAATGCAGGCCTGGTTGTTTCAGTCTCTGTGGAAACTTTTGAACCGGAAGACAATTCAGTTCCGTCTCCACCACTTACCCGAGGACGAAAGACCAATAAAGCGCGCAAAGAAAATGAGGCGGCCTCCAACATCTCTTTAGGTTCTCAGAAAAAGCTGGACCCCTACATTAAGGGGAAATTTTCATCCCCCTCGGTTTAATGCTTTGTTTTTGTCTTCTACTATGCTCACAATTTGTGAGAATTTACTCATGTAAGCAATTTTTGTCATTTTATCGAATTAGTTCAAGAAGCAAATGGGATTGGTTTCCCAAGACGTTCACAAGAAAGTTGGCAGCACTGTTAGAGGTCACCAACCTTCTTCAGATATGTAACTTTCTGATTCAG